>CAOLHI010002732.1:0-230196 GCA_948474755.1 Ctenosaura bakeri | reverse complement strand
GTTTGGACTACAGTTTTCAGAATATCCCAGCTGACATAGCCTCTGGCTATGCTGGTTGAAGGGCCGAAAGCTGAAAAAGACAAGTTTTTAAGAAGTTGCAATGTAGCCAAAGAGTTCCATATATATATCAGTAGGGATTTATTTTGGGACAAGCTGGAAGACTTTTGCTCAGTTTGGTAGAATTCCTCCTGCAGGTTCATGCTGCTCTAAACAAATATGGCTAATAAAGTATCAGTTCCAAATGGATTCAAGATCCCCTGGCACCACTGAACTGCTGTGATACTAAGGAAATGATCTGGAATCCCCTTGATATCATTTGTTGTTGTTATTCACTGTTAACTTGGCTTTGACATATGCTGGCTGTCTAAATGAGAGGCTACCAAGACCCTGGTTGTCTATTTCCCTGCTCAGGTCTTGCAAAGTCAGGGCAGCATGACTTTCTTATCAGAAGCCACCCATCTGTAAGAAGAGCTTCCTCATTTCCTATTGCAAGCATCCCTTTTGCTTAGCAACAATCACACATTCTCATTAGGCAAGCTTCATTCCTGCTACGTATTATTGCCGTGTGCCACCGAGTTAGCTTGGATTTGTGGAGACCCTATGCAGGAGACAAGGCAACCTGTTTTTAACAGCCCTGCAAACTCCAGCCATGGCTTCCTTGATTGCGTCTACCTATCGCTGATGTGGCCTATTTCTTTTCCTTCCACTTTCCACTTTGCCAAGCATTTGTGTCTTTTCCAAAATTCTTCTGGTCCGTCCAAAGTACAGCAGTCTCAGACCGTTTCTGCACTAGACTGTTATAGCACTATTATTCCACTTTCAACATCCTATGGAATCCTGGGGTTTGCAGTTTCGGGAGGGGCCTCAAAGGGAATGGTCACACCAAGAGGTTTTCTCTTCCTCAAAGGCCCCTCCTGAAACTGCAAACCCCCAGATTCCATAGGATGTTGAAAGTGGAATAATCGCGCTATAACAGTCTAGTGCGGAAATGGCTTCAGTTTAGTCGCCTTGGCTTCTAAGGAAAGTTTGGTCCCAATTTGCTCTCCTACCCATTTGTGTGTCTTTCTGGGGACCTATACATACGTTAGATTAATTGCACATGTGGTTGAGGAATTCAAAGGCATAGTCATGTTAGTCTAGATCAGTTTGCAAAGTGGTCTTGTAGCACCTTTGAGACCAACAGAGAGAAAGACGTTCCTAGCATAAGCTTTCGTTCGTAGACTTACGTCTGCTTCATGAGATGCATGGAGTGACATGTCTAGGAACGGACCTTTATAGGTATGAAGGAGCAGGCGGCATGTGTGAATAGCAATGGGAATAGAGAGGGATCTTGTAGCACCTTTGAGACCAACTGAGAGAAAGAAACTGGTGGCATAAGCTTGTGTAGACTTAAGTCCATTTCATCAGATGCATGGAGTGCAGTTTTTTCATCAGATGCATGGAGTGCACTAGTTCTTTCAGTTAGTCTCAGAAGTGCTACATGATCCCTTTGCATATAGGGTTGTGGTTTTTGGCTGCCAGTGTCTTCAGTTCATAGAATCCTAGAATCATAGAGTTGGAAGAGACCCCAGTGGCCATCCAGTCCAACCCTCTGCCATGCAGGAACACCCATCAAAGCATTCCCAACAGATGGCCATCCAGCCTCTGCTTAAAAGCCTCCAAAGAAGGAGGAGACTCCACCACACTCCATGGAGGCAGCAGATTCCACTGCTGGACAGCCCAGACTGTCAGGAAGTTCTTCCTGAGGTTCAAGTGAAATCTCCTTTCCTGCAGCTTGAATCCATTGCTCCTTGTCCTGGTCTCTGGAGCGGTAGAGAACAAGCCTGTTCCCTCCTCAAACATGACATCCCTTCAAATATTTAAACATGGCTCTCGTGTCCTCTCTTCACCCTGGCATAAGTGGACTACCCTTTCCTGTGCAGCAGCACAGTCTTGAAAGCTGTGGAACTCTTTGTCAGCGCTTTCAGTACCCCCCTTGATTCCCTGGGATTTTGGAAACAACCTTTGCGCATGATTTCCCATTGCACGAGGGGACAAGGAACAGGCAGCACATGGCCAGATGCACCATTGGATGTGCAGTTTTGGTATTCACAGCGAAGGAGGTGTGCAGTGCAATCGTTGTGGAATTATGTAGACTCACACAATGCAACTATAATTTCCTTGCCTTCTTTAATTAATTAATCAAATTTATATCCTGCCTTTCTCAAAAGGTGGGATTCAAGGTGGTTGGATGATGCAGGATCCATCATAATGCAGGATCTTGGCTAATATAAGGATGAATAGATGAGTTTATATGACCTATATAGAAAGGTAAGCAGTAAGTAAAGTGGAATCTGCTGCCTTGGAGTGTGATTGAGTCTCTGTCCCCATCTGTCAAAGGGAAGGCTTTGAGGGTGTTCCTGCATGGCAGGGGGTTGGACTGGATGGCCCCTAGGGTCCCTTCCAAATCTCCCTTCTATGATTCTATGATTCTATGAAGTCAGAAATAACTTCTCAGAGCTGTGAAAGGTTAACTTGTGGACCACTGAGGTTCCTGGATGATCTTTCCTCCTGGTTGGACCCCGTTCCTCTGCAACCTGCAAAGAACAGAGTCTTCTCCCAGGTCATCCTGTTGTGACCCTTCTGTTTTTGCAGATGTATGCATGCACACACATGCAATCTCTCTCACACATCCCCACTCTCTTTCTGCTCCCCCCAACTCTCTCTCTCTCTCTCTCTCTCTCTCTCTCTCTCTCTCTCTCTGAGGTCATATTATCCTCTTAGGCTTTAAAACCATCTGTAATTATGCCTTGTATCTGCAGGGCGAGCGGAAAGCTGATTTTACTGCCCCGTTTTCATTTTCATTGCTGCTGGAAACGGTTTGCAGGCTCATTTCTAATCATCTGCCCAGGGAGGTAGAGGAGGGTCACCAGACAGACAAGCAAGGCCTAGGGGGGGTGACAGAGGCTCAGTAGCACCCCCTTGTGAGGAACAGCGCTATTAAATATTGTGCAAGGCTTTTTTTTCCCTTCCGAGATGGCTGCCCAGGAGGAACACCATCATTCCTTCTATATATACATATATATGTATATATTCACCTTTAACGACTTATAATTCTGGATTTTATTTCATTTATTTTTGCAATTTTTTTTCCCCAAAGAGATGTATAGACTCTTAACAGGATTATAGAAAAATTCCAATAGTACAGAAGTGTTGGGAAATTACAAGAGAAACTTTAAATAAAGTTTGAAGTTCTGTCTTTCAACAATGCAATCATTGATTGCATTGCTGCTAAGAGACACAGTTACAAACACCTTACATAAAATTGTAATTTAAGATGGGAGTTGTCACTCTGATTAAGTTGTTATGTTACAGAACAGAGATAGAGACCCACGGATTAAGGAAAATCGTTTATTTGTCTCAGTGGGATCGTTCCCAAAAGACTGAGCACCCCCTCTTCATATTCACGGCGATTTATACATTTTCCAGTGCAATCATCACATGCTCAAGAAACGGAAACTGAACGAGAAAGAAAAGAGATCTGTTGTACGTAGGTTCCCACCGGTGTCTACATAGGTTGCAAATCTTCTGTAGCGCAGCCAAGGGCTAGCAAGTCGAGCCAAACCAATATCATTCCATTATGCAAAGTTTCATTGTCTTTCCTTCAAACACAGAGGGACTTCAATTGCAGAGGAAATGAACTGCTTTCCCCTCACACCCAGAGGTCATCTAGACTGACCCACTTTATTCTTCCACTATAATTATTACAAGATTTATTCTTCAATATCAATGTATTTACTCGGTCTTCAAATCATCACCACAGCTACTATTAACTGCTAAAGGGTGTAGACAATGTTTTGGGAAATGCTGTATATCTCTGTGTGTGTGTGTGTGTGTGTGTAAAAATATGCCATAAATATGAAAAGATATAATAAATCTTTAAAATAATTAATTGTTTTTTTGACTTGGAAGATAGCAAAGGGGGTCTTTTTTCCATATGTGGTGGACATGTAAGATAGCAAAACAATTTTGGAAGACGGTACATGACGAAATCCAAAGAATTTGTAAGCTGAATTTTGAAATGAAACCGGAGCTTTATTTGTTAAATATGCTGGGCCACAAAGGGAAACCAGAAGTCATCAGAAGATATTATTATATCTAATAACTGCGGCAAGGTTGACATATGCACAATACTGGAAAGAAAAGAAGCATATGGATATAGAAGAATGGAAGTTAAAAGTTCTGGATATGACAGATATGGAAAAGTTAGCATTTTCTTTGAAGAATAAATCTATCCAGAACTTTGAGAAAGAATGGAAAAGAGTATTGGATTGGGTGAGGATATAAATGTATAAGAAATCAAAGAAGAAATAATGCAACTGTTCTTCTCTCTTCTTGCAAGCCCAAAAACATCTGGAGGGCTGCAGGATTCCCACCCCACAATTAGTGGATATTAAACAACTAGAGAGGGATTTCCAGTGGAAGAACTTGGTTGTACCTCTCCACGCTCCACCATGGCTTATCCCAGAGCATACACTCATACACAGGTCCCATCTCACCATCTGTGTTATGTGCATGTATCTCATTTAGGAATGCAAATTGTCACTAGTTTTTCTTGACAAAGGAAGCAATGAGTAATTTTATCAATTGTTTTCCCACTATGAGAATGCCTCACACAGTTTGTGAAGCCTGTTCTCAGTTTGGGACTTACTCTGTGCAAAAATTGCATAAGGTAGTTTTGAACAGAAAACAGCATTTTCTGTGCAGGAAGCAACATAATATCTTTGGAGAAACATTATTTCCTGGACAGAAAAAATAGCATAATATTTACCGAGAAATATTATTTTCTGTACAGAAAATGCCGTTTCCTGTACTAAAATGGCTACTTTCAGTGCAAATCAAACACATGTGAATGCTTCATGCAATGTCCCAATTTCAAGGTGGGTTTTTTTGGAGAGATAACTAGCATTAAACCCCTTTTTTTCCCCAAAAATGTTGACTAACGGTATGCCACTAGTGGCCTCCAGGTCAGGTCAGTGGGGCACTGATCCGGTTTTGGTTTTCAGTCCTCATTTTGCAGGTGCTAAAAAAGGTGCTGAACTATTTCCAAACTTGCACTTACTTTTTAGGCTTAATTTTTACAAGAGCTAATAGGCTACTAAATCCTATTTGCAAACTGGGAAGGCGCCATCGGCCACTGTGCCCAGGGCAACTAGAAACAAAGTGGGCGGCCTTCGCTTTTATTTCTTTAACCCTCCCCTGCAGAAGTCTTTTTATTATTTTTTTTAAAAATTAGTTCAACAGTGTTTTACAGTCTTGTACATTTTGATTCCATGTATTTGTCAACATGCTTTGTATTTGCATTGTATTTTTTGTGTTTTATCTCGATAATTTGTTTTATGATTGTATAGTTTGTTGTTGTGTGGCTTCAAGTTGTTTCTGATTTGCAGTGAGCTTAAGGAGACCCTATCACGGGGGTTTCTGGGGCTGAGAGTATGTGATGCACCCGAGGCCACTCCGTGGGTTTCCATGGCCGAGCGGGGAATCGAACTCTGGTCTCCAGAGTTGTAGTTGAGGGCTAAAACCATTACACCATCCTGGCTCCACCACTTTTATTATTCCTTCCTTCCCTCTGTGTGTGTGTATATATACATATATTTTAGATTGTACACCTTTGGCAAGACCCATGGGTTGTGGTTGTTTTACTGGTAAAGCGCCACGTACGTGGAGGGTGCTGTGTGAATAAACAACCAATGTGATGTCAAAATTACACAACCTAGTTAGAAGCATCCATACAAATGGACATTTCATGACAATGGGCATCTAATTAATTAATTAATTAATTAGATGCCCATTTTCTCAAAATGTCCATTTGTATGGATGCTTCTGTCTAGAATGTGTAATTTTGACATCATTTTGACATGTTTTTTGACATAATTTTGACACGTGAGTGTATGTTCTAGGATAAGCCATGGTGGAGCGTGGAGAGGTACAACCAAGGAGGCAAGTTCTTCCACTGGAAATCCCTCTCTAGTTGTTTAATATCCACTAATTGTGGGGTGGGAATCCTGCAGCCCTCCAGATGTTTTTGGACTTGCAAGAACCATCAGCCCTCAAGCCAGCAGAACCGAGGGCAAGGAATGCTGGGAGTTGTAATCCAAAAAATATGAAAGTTCAAAGGATACTCACCCCTAATCTAATTAAATATATGCATGCTAAAACTCTACTGTCCTGCAGGCTCCTTTCCGTTAACATATATAATCTTTTTTAAAAAGGGAGAGATTGGAATGTAATTGTATTTCTTATGTTTGATGAAGCTGCCTTAAGTAGCTCTAATTTGGGCTTTTTCCAAAGGCCAAGAAGCGACTGCAAAACGCATCCAGAATGAATTTGCAGTGATGCTCTGCGTTGTCCCTTTATGACTCCACTGACATGAAGATGGTTTTGTTCGTTTGTTGAAATATCATGCTCCAAAATGTCACGCTCCGCGGTACGGGCTCATCAGCCCTGACATTCTGTAGGGCTCCAGCTCATAAAAGTTTAAAAGTGCTGCATTTTGCAAAGGGGAGCTTCTACCACTGATCTTCCCACCGTTTTCCAGTTAAATAAGTTAAAGTTTTTAAATTCCTGTTCCACATTGTAACACATCTTGGCAGATTACAGCAAACTCAAAATCTGACCAAATCTGACCAAAGCAGAATAGAATGGCACGATTACTTGTAGACCAAAGGAAGGAATGGTACCACTCTCGTCTGCTTTGGTCAGACCCCACCTGGAATAATCCTGTGTCCAGTTCTGGGCACCACGGTTCAGGAAGGAGGCGGACAAGCTGGAAGGTCTCCAAAGGAGGGCAACCAAAATGGTGGGAGGCCTGGAAACCATAATGCACTGGCAATGAATGGTGATCACTGGATGAATCTTCCCATTGAAGAGAATGCAATGCAACAGTGCTGTTCAATATTTTTATCAATGACTTGGATGAAGGAATAGAGGGCATGCTCATCAAATTTGCAGATGACACCAAATTGGGAGGGGTTGCTAATCCGCCAGAGGACAGGATCAAAATTCAAAATGACCTGGATAGGTTGGAGAGCTGGGCCAGGGCGAACAAAATGAAATTCAACAGAGAGAAATGTAAGGTCCTACACTTAGGCAGAAATAATGGAATACAGAAATATAGGATGGGGGACACGTGGCTGGATAGCAGTACGTGTGAAAGGGATCTAGGAGTCTTCATAGACCACAAGCTGAACATGAGTCAGCAGTGTGATGCGGCAGCCAAGAAAGCCAATGCAATTCTCGGCTGCATCAATAGGAGTCTGGTGTCTAGATCGAGGGAGGTACTGGTACCACTCTACTCTGCTTTGGTTAGACCCCATCTTGAATACTGTGTCCAGTTCTAGGCACCCCAATTCAAGAAGGATATTGAAAAGCTGGAGCAAGTCCAGAGGAGGGCGACCAAAATGGTGAGAGGCCTGGAAGCCATGAAGCCCTATGAGGATAGACTTAGAGAGCTGGGGATGTTTAGTCTGCAGAAGAGGAGGTTAAGAGGGGACATGATAGCCATGTTTAAATATTTGAAGGGATGCCATGTAGAGGAAGGAGGGGACTTGTTTTCTGCTGCTCCAGAGACCAGGACAAGGAGCAATGGATTCAAGCTGCAGGAAAGGAGATTCCACCTGAACCTCAGGAAGAACTTCCTGACAGTCAGGGCTGTCCAACAGTGGAATCTGTTGCCTCAGAGTGTGGTGGAGTCTCCTTCCTTGGATGTTTTTAAGCAGAGGCTTGATGGCCATCTGTTGGGAGTGGTTTGAGGGTGTTCCTGCATGGCAGGGGGTTGGACTGGATGGCCTGTGTGGTCTCTTCCAACTCTGAATTTCTATGATTCTATGATAACAATTGCAAAACAAAGGAACAATGAAATACTGTAATTCAAATGCAGGCTTTTATGAATGAAAGCAATCCAAAAAGGCAAAACAGTTCCATGAAAATGCGGGCACTGAGTTCAGGGTTCGGGGAGAGGCGAGGTGCAAGTTGGAAAGTCCTCTGTACCCCCCCCCGCAGATACAAAAATGGCTGGGGTTGTGTTCAAATTCACAATACCAACATGGCAATATGCGCACAATTCAGAAAAATAACAACGATCAGATGAACATCAATACAATTCACAGTACAAACATAGCAATATGCAAATCAGTTGAAAATCGATACAAGTAGTCAGCTTAACGAGTCTATGGGTTCTGGGTTCTGGGGAGCTGGGGATATTTAGCCTGGAAGAGAGGATGTTAAGAGGTGACATGATAGCCGTGCTTAAATATTTGAAGGGATATCATAGGGAGGATGGAGCAAGCCTCTTTTCTGCTGCTCCAGAGACTAGGACACTGTGGAGCAATGGCTTCAAACTACAGAAGAAATTATTCCACCTAAACATTAGAACTTCCTGATGGTAAGAGCAGTTCAGCAGTGGAAAACGCTGCTGCCTCAACTGAGATTGGTGGATTCTCCTTTTTGGGGGGTTTCAAACAGAGGTTGGACAGCCATCTGTCAAAGGGAGGGCTTGGATGGTATCCTCCTGCATAGCAGAAGGAGGTTGGACTGGGGGGCCCTTGGGGTGTCTTCCTATTGTATGAGTCTATGGCCATTTCCACACTAGACTCTTATTGCTTTCAACCTCCTATGGAATCCTGGGGTTTGCAGTTTAGGAAGGAACCTCAAAGGCCCCCATGAAACAACACTCAAAGACCCCTCCCAAAATGGCAAACCCCAGGATTCCAGAGGATGTTGAAAGTGGAATCATTGCGCAATAACAGGGTAGTGTGGAAATGGCCATGGAGTGACCCTCTCCGTGAAGAAATCCCTGCCAAATAAGTGATTGCCCTGAGTTGAATGCAAGGTTGGGTAAATTCTGGAAGACAGTTTTTTATTCCAGGTTAATTTTCCAAAACACATTTCTGTTCAAGCAGGCTTTTTGATGTGTGAGCAGGAGTTTTGTATTTTTATTAGTCTGTTTTATCCATTTTTTAAAAATTGTTATATTCTTTTCATGATTTTAGACTGCTTTTATATGGCTGATTCTAATTCTAATTATTTTTAATTGTTTATTGTAAATGTTTTTAGCTTTTCTGGAAGCCTCCGTGGGTTTCCATCTGGGGGAAAATGTGGCATACACGTGCAATAAATAAAGAAATAAATTCCCAGAAGGCATTAGCTGGAATACTATTGGGGCAGTTGGCACAAGTGTTGCCTTAGGCATGTGACTGTCCTTTGTTGACCAGGGTGCAATGGCTGTAGTCTGATCATGGTTGGCTCAGTGGACTTGATGGATCGCTACCTGTGCGTTTCTTCAGTGTGCTGCTTGATGCATTGAGATTGTGGAGAACCCACTATACATCCTCCACAAAGGAGACAATAAGGCCATTTCCGCACTAGCCTGTTATAGCGTGGTGATTGCACTTGCAACAATTGCACTGACTGGCCCCTCCCGAAACTGCAAACCCCAGGATTCCAGAGGATGTTGAAAGTGCAATCATCACGCTAGAACAAGGTAGTGCAGAAATGGCCTAAGAGGGCATGTGGGCCGACATACAATTGGTGGCACAATGTGGGTATTCAGTGGAAGGATCCCCATCTCTTCAGAGTCAGAAACCTTGTCCTTTTTTTTATTCCTGGCTTCTGGTTAACTTAGAACTGTAACTTCCTGTACCTGTTGCTCAAATTGAGAACCCAGCAGGAGTTTCATGTGTGCATCCATTTTGAAACCAGTGTTGGGGATGAGGAAAACTCTGGTGTTAGAAGGTCTTTGGAAAATGTGGTCCTTACATCCATTGGCCAAAGGTGGACCGAAGTTCTTGGCTTCCTACTCTCGCAGGGACATCCCAGATGTGCTTTGGGAAGAGGTTCGTGTTGGAAGCAAAGAGGCATCGGCGCTTGTATAAAGTGATTAGTGAGAGGGGGCTCTAGAGAGCCTGCCTGCCCTTTTGTTTCACCTCTCTGTTCCTTTCTTTGGTCTCAGGACTCAAGCCTTTCTGCTTCCTTCTCGCTCATGGCGGTCACTTCCCCCTTTTCCCAAAGTTAGTTAGTCCTTTTGTCTCTCTTTGTCTGAGCAGGGAGCATCTGTGCGGCTCCTGCCTCCGGATGACTTAGATCCACATATGAGAGCCAGCTTTTAGGGGCGCTCCACTGAGATTTAGGCAAACGTATTTATCTGTTTCCTTTCCTATCCCAAGATGGCTTTCATGAAACGACGACGTGTTCCTTGTTTTAACCTTGCAAGAGCATCCTGAGTACTGTCTTTTGTTTGCTGCCACAAACTCATATTGCCCTGGCTATGCTATACTCTACCAGATATTCCTACAGTTCATCTCCAGATGACTTTTGTGATCCCTTCCAATGTTGTCTAAGAGCAAAAATTGTATGGGAAGAAAACTAAGTTGGGTGTGAATACAAGGCAGGGAAGACTGTGCCGGTGGTCCTTAGCAGAGCCACACCACGCTCTTGACACCCAGATTTCTGCCTCCGCATCTCCCCAAATGTTCTCCTCCCCTTGACCCCGTTTCACTTTCTTCCTTCCTCCTTCCAGCATCCTCCACCACCACCCCAGCATCCTTCTTGAACCCTGCTGCCCTGGTTGGTTGGTCTTCCTGGGATGAACTTCCCCAAAGGTTAATCCCATCCTTAATCCTTTCCTGCTTCCCCTTTCTCCACATTCCTGTACACATTCCTCGCTTTCCTTGAGGGGGAGGCAGCTCCCGCCTGCAAACCCGGTGGTGTGGCTCTGTGGGTGCCCAGGCTGTGCGGATTGGGATATGTGTGGGGGGGCGAGAGTTGTGGGGAGCATCGTGGAGGTGGAGGATTGTCGCTTCTCCCGGCTCTTGTACCAGAAGCAGGAGCACGTGCACCGGAAGAGGAGGACCCTGGCACAGAGGGCCACACCACTGAGTTTGCGGGCCAGCGCAGCACCCTTTCCAGCTGTGACTTCCTCTTCCTTCCTTCTTTCCAGCCACCATGTTGAATGGGAAGGAAGTGGCCACCACGCCACCTACCAAGCCAGGACGAGGACAGAAGACCTCTTCTTCCTCCTTCCTGTCCATCTGGGAAACCTGATTGCCTTGGTTTTGCCTCTATGCTTTGTGTCTTTCTTCTGCAGGGTACGGACACGCGGCCCCGAGCACCGATGGCGGGAAAGTCTTCTGTATGTTCTATGCCCTCCTGGGGATCCCTCTCACCCTGGTCATGTTCCAAAGCCTGGGCGAGAGGATCAACACTTTTGTGAGGTACCTCCTCCACCGGATCAAGAAGTGCCTTGGCATGAGACGGCCAGAAGTCTCGATGGCCAACATGGTCACCATTGGGTTCTTCTCTTGCATCAGCACCCTCTGCATCGGGGCGGCGGCGTTCTCCCATTACGAGAACTGGACTTTCTTCCAGGCCTACTACTATTGCTTCATCACCCTCACCACCATCGGCTTCGGGGACTACGTGGCCCTCCAGAAGGAGCAGGCCCTACAGACCAAGCCCCAATACGTGGCCTTCAGCTTCATCTACATCCTGACCGGGCTGACTGTCATTGGGGCCTTCCTCAACCTGGTGGTCCTCCGGTTCATGACCATGAACGCTGAGGATGAGAAGCGGGACGCCGAGCACCGGGCCTTGCTCACCCACAACGGGCAGGCCAGCAGCGTCCACACGACGGACACCACTGCTTCCTCCACCGCCGCCGCGCTCGGGGGGATGGGGGGCCTTGGAGGGGGTGGCGGCGGCAGCCGAGGAGGACTCCGGAACGTCTATGCCGAGGTTCTCCATTTCCAGTCCATGTGCTCCTGCCTTTGGTACAAGAGCCGGGAGAAGCTGCAGTACTCGATCCCCATGATCATTCCCAGAGACCTTTCCACCTCGGACACCTGCATGGAGCAGAGCCATTCCTCGCCCGGGCATTACCCGGAGACGCCCTCCAACCGTTGCTTCTGCAACGCCCGGCGTTCAGCCATCAGCTCTGTCTCCACGGGACTCCACAGTCTCTCGGCCTTCCAGGGACTCATGAAGCGCCGGAGCTCTGTGTAAAACAAGAGGAAACGAAGGTCTCGGAGCCCTTTAAGGGTTTGTGTGTGTGTGGAAAGAAGGGGGGAAGAGCCCCTTTCCTTGACGACAGAGGAAGGAGGGAAGCGAAAGGAGACAGGCACAATAACCCAGGTGGAAAGAACAGGGCAACAATCAAACTTAGAATTTATAAAGATAATATATTGTTGAAGAGGAAGAGGGAAAGGAAGGCAGGGAGAAAAGGCAGAGTGCCCTGCGATGCATGCAGTGGATGGGTCAAAGAATGGGTTGGTGGCCATACAGGGGGAAAACTAAGCCACACGAGTCTCTAGAGAGGAGGCTAAGTATGGGCTCAGCTCTGTCCCCCTGGAGCTGGGGAGGAAGAGGTGGGAGAATTGGGAGGTTAGTCCTCCAGAAGGTTCAGCGTGGTGTAGACCATTCTCTGGAGGCAGGGAGTTCTCAGGCTCAGATGCTTCTCCAGGTGGTCAGATGTTTCTGTTTTCACAGCAACTCCACAATGTATGAAACTTGAAAATCAGTTTTTGCACCCTGGCAGGGGCGTCGTACAGAACTTAAGGGGGAGGTCAGTGGCAGGGTGGGGCAGCTGGGCACGTGCATCTTGGTTTATACCTCTGTGGACCGATGGAAGGGGGTCAAAAATCCTTCCAGCCCCACTCTGTTCTTCGGATCCTGTCCATTTCAGTTGTGAGGATTCTCCTCTTTTTCCTGTTGCTGGACATAGGGGAATTGTGCTTCTGTTGGAGAGATCAGGGAACTTGTTCCTGCATCCAAACTGTGTGTGCACAGCATCAGGTATGAACGGCACCCAGATGGCTTTATAAAGACTGACTTTGACTACAACGTCTGGATGGTCGCTCAGCAAAAATGCTGCCTTCTATGCATTGTGTTCCACTCACAAATGGCACTCACTACCTTGCTGTCCCCCACCCTCTGGGGTATACAACTGTCCTAATTGTGTCTCTTGGATTTCTCCCCCATGTTTGTGTATCTGTGTGTGTGCAAAAGAGGGGCACGTGGCCCAGTTCCATCACCAAAATAGTTGTACAGGGGTCTGTCCGTACTCTGATAACATCCACAAATCCCACTGGATGGGTCACAAAGTCTGTGGCACCCCCTCTTTTCTCTCCTGATCCCCTGTGATTTTCACAGGATGGAATGCTGCAGTGGCTTTCTTTTAAATTTGCTTCCCTCCCCCCCCCCGAGTATCTGAATGTTAAGAGGTGGCTTTTCTTGAAGAAGGTTCCAAGGGTCTATGGCTAGCATTATTTGACTTGGGCACCCTGACACTGAGATGGATCCAGAGGTTGGGGTGATGAGAAGGCAGAACATGCCCAGATTTCAACATCTATCTAGAATCAGGCTTTATCACACAAGGCAGGTAAATCTAATTTCAGCATCTTTGTGACAAGCCTGCATGGTGCAGTAGTTTGAATGCAGAACTACGACCCTGGAGACCAGGATTTGATTTCCCACTCAGTCACCACTAGGTGACTTTGGGCATGTCACACACTCTCAGCCTCAGGAAACCCCTTAGGGTTGCCATAAGTCGGAAATGACTTAGAGGCACATTACAACAGCTTTGACTGGGGCCATTTCCGCACGGCACTCTTATAGCGCAATGATTCCAGTTTCAACCTCCTATGGAATCCTGGGGTTTGCAGTTTCGGGAGGGGCCAGTCGTCCCCTCCCGGAACTGCAAACCCCAGGATTCCATAGGAGGTTGAAAGTGGAATCATTGTGCTATAAGAGTGCCGTGCGGAAATGGCCATTATCAAATGAAGTCATAACTCTTCTGAGGCTGTTTGGGAAGCATTTCTTTTACCAAGGAGGCCATCAATAGATTTATTGTGTGTATGTGTTTGTAAAAGAAAGCTTTCCAAATGGTCTCCCACTGGGAGAAAAGCAGAAGAGGAATGAGGTCATGTGATAAGTCCCAGCCCAAGATGCTATTCTCCTGCTGCAAGTGTGATTTACCTGCCTTGTGTGACGAAAACCTAAGATGTGGCAGGTTTGGCACGGCCAAGCTAGGCAGGGGTACAACCATGGAATCAAAAGGGGGAGAATGAAGACATTGCACTCCCAAATAAAAAGTTCCCATTCCCAATGAAATTTTCCTTCACTCCTCAAATTTCTACCATTGCAGTCATTGCAAACTTCAGCTGAATTTAAGAAAGAGAATTTAAGCATCCAAAGCAGTAGGCAAAGCCACACAGCGAATGCAAACACAGCCCATGGAAGAGTTCTAGAGTGGGATGATTTTTCAGCATCTCACTTTCTGCAGCACTACAAATGTGGGTTTTCAAGTTCTATTGGAGCAGGCGACAGGATTCTTATTTAGGGAACAATGCCCTCATTCCACACTCCCTGTAATTGCACCCCTGGGACAAGGTCAAATTTTCTTCCTTAGGACCTTCAAATTTTGGGGAAAGAACTGAGAAGAAAAAAAGTGCAAAGGGCCAGGATTCCATATTTTGTTTCAAAAAATGTGTATTTTCTGTGTTTCCCCCACTGCAAGTGTGACCCAATTTAAAAGGTGAATTGCTGCTCCTGCAGGTTTTCAGGAGGGATGATTCACCCTTGTTTGCCAGGGGGGAAAAGGGTGCTCCAGGGGAACTGACCACCAGAACAGCTTTGGAGGGCCATGCAGAGTCCCTGGGCCCCAGTTTGCCCACCCTGGATCTAAGCAAAAGCTTCTCACTCTCTTACGCTGGGTTGTTTGATTTGAGAACTGCCAGATCTATGCAAACCAGGGGAAGATTATAAAGTCCAGGTCATGCTGAGCCAGAGAGAAGAAGTCCACTGTTGAGATCTGCTATTCCAGAACTCAGGCCATTTTCGCACTGGACTGTTATAGTGCTATTATTCCACTTTCAACATCCTCTGGAATGGGAGGACCTCAGGCCCCTCCCCAAACTGCAAACCCCAGGATTCCAAAGGATGTTGAAAGTGGAATAATAGTGCTATAACAGTCCAGTGTGGAAATGGCCTCAGTTGCACCCCTTGGAAAAAATCTTTCTCCCTCTCCCCATTTCTCTCTCTCTTTCTCAATCTCTGTCTCCCTTTTAGCTCCTCCAGACATGGCAATTGTATTGAGAGGTTGCAATGCTTTTTTGCTTTGAAAAAAAAAATCAAAAATGACCATTTTGTTTTCCTTGACTATTTTTTCCCTCTGGAAATTCCCAGTACCAGTTGCAACATTTTCTTCCTACCCTTGAGTGGGTTTCCATTGCATCCTGAGGCATATCGGAACTTTCTCTTCCCCTCCTTTCCTTTCATTTTTCAGTGCTTTTGAGCTCTAGTGCTATAGTGCCTCAGTGCAATAGCACAACTTTTGCACCATAATTCTGTGACTCAAAAAAAAAAAAAATCAATCAGATTGGAGAACAATTTGCCCTTCAAACTACAGGATCGCCTCAGCAAGCCACACTCCAGTTTTAAAAGACCCTTTGGAAGACCTCTCCTAGTGCAAGCTCATGAAGTGGCTATAAAGAGCTCCCCAAAATAATGGAACCAGTGGGTACCTGGGGAGTGTTCAGCTGCATGTCCATAGCCAGAAGGAAACAGCAGCTCTTCCCCTCTTGGATTTCCAGAAAATATACTGGAGATCTGGTATACAACATCCTTAAAATCTGGGCGCAACTCTAGGTTACCCAAATATGAGTCAACAACAAGATTCCAACCCTCATTAGACCTTATGATTTAGGAGGAAAGAACCAGAAGGCAGCAACCAGCAAAAGCCAGGCTCTACCACGCTTCTTTACACCAGTTTGGAGGAGCCTTCTGCACTTGAGGGTTGGGCAACCCATGGTGATCTTTTCATGGATCCATGGAACCGTTCCAAACATTTCTGAGCATTAGTGTGCCAGCCAGTCCTGTGGTTTCAAAGCACTGAAACCCAGGATCTAAAATATTATGTGATGTCTTAGAACATTTCTGCACGACACTCTTATAGCGCGATGATTCCACTTTCAACCTCCTATAGAATCCTGGGGTTCTGCACGACATTCTTATAGCGCGATGATTCCACTTTCAACCTCCTATGGAATCCTGGGGTTCTGCACGACACTCTTATAGCGCGATGATTCCACTTTCAACCTCCTATGGAATCCTGGGGTTTGCAGTTTCGGCCCCTCCCGAAACTGCAAACCCCAGGATTCCATAGGAGGTTGAAAGTGAAATCATCGCGCTATAAGAGTGTTGTGCGGAAATGGCTTTAGTCCCTTCGAAGGAGAGTGATTTCAGGTTTGGTTTTTTTTCCGCCTAGAGCTCCTCTCCTCCATTTTTAAAAATGTATTTATTTATATTTTTACAATTCTATATAAAATGTATTTAACAGAAGAAAAAAATTATACATATAAACATTCATTCAACATAATGAGAGAATAAAAACACTATGTCTCCTTAATCATCTTAAATAATTAATTCCTTATCTATCAAAGTCTCACACAGTGTATTAAGGTTCTAGATAGCTGCAAATTCTATTAAGTTATTCACCTTAAATCCATAAAAATCTGTATAAATCTATAAAGAGAGAAAGGACAGAAAGAGAAAGAAGAAGAGAGAAAGAGAAAGAAATATTACTATCTATTACTATCTGTCTTCCTTGTTTTTCTTTCCATATTTTTTTAATATGCTCTCATTCCTGATTAACTTTTGTCATAGTTTGGTTATTTAACATACAATTTTTTGTTTTTCTTTTTTAATGGAGAAGACGAGGCCGAAACCCTTCTTCTAAATATTAAGATCTAATGTGGACTGGAATCCTGTCATTGACATATATTTGAGTAACCTGGAGTTGTGCACAGATGCACCATTTTAAGGATGCTATATATGGTGGGATCCAGCCCCTCCTTGTGCAATGCCTTCCCCCTCCTTCCGTGGGCAGGTGTGTCTCCCCTCGGCCACTAGTGAAAGTCACTTTTGAGCAGATATCTTCTTCCATCTAGGGGAGGTAGCTTTTTAAGTAAAAAAGAAAAGTCCCCATTGGGATGGGGTTTTCTTCTTTTTCTGTTTTTGGCAGGGAGGCTTGTGGGGTATGGAAGTCTCCCAGGGCCCTCCAGGACCTTCTCAGGGGCAGCATGGAGTTCGCGGGGTTGGGCTCGTGATTCCCACCCCTTTGTGTAGTTATTTGCCAGGGAGGGGGGTGTCAGAGAGAAGCAGGGACAAAAAGCAGAGCTCGGGAAATCTTCAAGAATCCCCCAGAGACCACAGCAAGGCTGGCTGGGTGATTCTGGAGTGGTCATCCAAAAAGGTAAAGCATTTCTCATGCTGTGGATAAAACAAGGGAGAGGGACTCTAGTGGGAAGCCAAACTAGATGTTCCTGGCTATTTCCCTTCCATCCCTTCCTTGCTTACCTACCTATCTGGTTTCCCTCTCTCCCTCCCTCCCCTCCTCTCCCTCCCTCTCTCTTTCTGTCTGTCTGTCTGGCTGGCTGGCTGCCTCCTCCCTCCCTCCTTCCTCCTCCTCTCCCTCCCTCCCTCCCTTTCCTTCCCTCCTTCCTTCCTTCCTTCCTTCCTTCCTTCCTCCCTCCCTCCTCCCCTTCCTTCCTTCCTTCCCTCCTTCCTTCCTTCCTTCCTCCCTCCCTCCCTCCTTCCTTCTTCCTTCCTTCCTTCCTTCCTTCCTTCCTTCCTTCCTTCCTTCCTTCCTTCCTTCCTCCCTCCTTCCTTCCCTCCCTCCTTCCTCTTCTCCTTCCTTCCTTCCTTCCTTCCTTCCTTCCTTCCTTCCTTCCTTCCTTCCTCCTCCCTTCCTTCCTTCCTTCCTCTCCTTCCTCCTTCCTTCCTTCCTCCCTCCCTTCCTTCCTTCCTCCTCCTTCCCTCCCTTCCTGCCTTCCTTCCTCCTCCTCCCCCCTCTCTTCCTTCCTTCCTTCCTCCCTCCCCTTCCTTCCTTCCTTCCTTCCTCCTTCCTTCCCTTCCTTCCTTCCTCCTCCCTTCCTCCCTCCCTCCCTCCCTCCCTTCTTTCCTTCCTTCCTCCTCCTTCCTCCTCCTTCTCCTCCTCTCCCTCCCTCCCTCCTTCCTTCCTTCTTCCCTCCCTCCCTTCCTTCTCTTCCTTCCTCCTCCTTCCTTCCTCCCTCCTTCCTTCCTTCCTTTCCCTTTCCTTCACCCTTTTCTCCTCCTTCTTTCTTCCTTCCTCTTCCTTCCCCCTTTCCTTTGACTCCTTCTCCTTCCCCAGGGCAGGTTCCCTTGACCTCCTCCCTCTCTACCAATGTTTCTGACCTCCTCCTTCGGGCCTAGAGCATGAACCCTCTTCCCTCCCTTTTATTTCCTTTCCTTTGCATGTGTTTGCAAACATCCATGTGGGGAGCAAAGGGAAGGAGACAGAAGGAAAACCCAGAGGCAGAGAGCTGGGTGTGTGTGTGTGATGGCGGCAGTGGCCGTGGTGATGGGGACGGGGGAGAGAAGGGAAATCACAGGCCGCCTGAGCTCCCTGGCTAAAAACGGGCTCACGCATCAGCAAGCAAATTAGGCTAAGTCGGTCTTAGGCTAAAGCTTTTTATATTCCTGCCCATGTGACCCTGGCGACTGTGGCAGTGGCAACCCGCTCGGCGTCACGTAGGCAAAGGAGATCTTCTTCGCAGGGCTGGCTGGACCTCCTGGGTTCATGGACAAGACCTCCGGGAAGCCAGTTGTGGCCTTGGGGGGCTTGTTCGGGAACTGCAGTGACACAGTGGGATGAAAAAGATTGGTTTTGCAGCGATGGTAATTCTACTTGAAAGGAGAATGCAAACGAATGCATTTCTGTGCGGCTCCCACCTTGCTTGGTTTAGAGGGAGGGGGAACGCTTTGATCTTCCCATCTTGAGAAAGCTTTATTGGCTGCTCAGAAGCTGAAATTTGGCCAGGAAGCGGGAAAGGAGCATATTGCTCTCTGGATGCTGCTGCTGCTGCTGCTGCTGTGTGTGTTCCCTGCTGTCAGTCATAGCCGTCCCAGTTAGTAAGCAATCCTGGCTTTCAGGGCAAATGACATGCTCACTGATGCGCTTACCCCTGAGTAAAGAGAGAGGAAATTCATCTCTCCAAGACAGCCTGAGAACTGAGTATGGTAGCCTTTCTTGGATGACCACTCTGAAATCTCCCTGCCCTGCTATCAGTGGTCACAGGGGCTTGGGGAAATTGGTGCACCCAAGCCTCACCTGGGCGCCATTATGTGATGGGGGAGGGAAGCATTGCAGAAGGAGACACTGGTCAACTCCCTATGCAATATCTGAAAAAAAAAAATACTTATGCTGGTATAACTCCTGCAAGGCACCAAGGGGATAAGGGCTGTTTTCTCACAAGCCAATCCAGTACGAGGAAAGGCAGAAAAAGAAGAAGGAATTTCCATCCATTTCCATTTCTCTGGACATTGGTGGCTGATGGCTACCATGTCAGTTGGGCAATGTGTCCTCCCCTAGTTTTGGATGGCTTTAAAGAAGCTCTCCAAAGTGCTGAACCTACTTTGAGAGTAGAGGTTCAACACCCAGGATAGCTCCCTGAAGTTCCAGACTAAAACATGGCCTGGACTCCCCACCCTGATGACATGGGAGCTACCAAATGGCACAGTCCCTGTAACCAGCGAACGTTCCAATAGGGTTCAGGCCACTGCCAAACTACTTGGTGCAAACAAGTTTCTCCTTCTTTGTTGTAATCAGGGGGTGGCGGTCAAGGAAAGTTTATTCCATTTGGTTTCATTATTTAAAAATTTGGAAATTTCATTTTCATCCACTTAGATCTCATTTGTTTTATTATTCACTTGTCATCGTCATCATCATCATCATCATTATTAACATCCATTTGGGGCACATTTTTTAACCCTCCTTCCCCCCCTCCCTCTCCCCATACTTTTTGGCATCCAGAGCTGATTTTGCTGCCCTTCCCTTGGCAGCCCTGGTTCCACTTTCCCAAAATGGGCTGGCCATTGCATCATTAACACAAATCCCTCCATACCCCTTTCTTACTAGAAGCATTAATTTCGTAAGGAATGAAAGCTGAGCCAAGTGGGGATCCATTTGGTTTAATATTTCAGATGTTACCAAAATGCAGTAACATCCAAAACCCACAAACAAATGATACTTTTCTTGAGCCAACCAAAACTGCGCGAAATACATCATGCTAATTTGCAAAGCTCCACTGGCTTCTTCATCAGGCAAAGCATTTGCTCACAATTCTACATTATTATTTATACCACAAGAGGCCACGTAGTACAGAGGTTTGATTGCTGAACTTGCACTTTTGTTGGGAGTTCAAATCCCTGCTCAGTCATGGAAACCTTCAGAAAGGCACACACAGCTTGGGAAAGCATTTTCTAGGACTACCGCTCCCATAATCCCCATGCCCAAACTTTGATCCTCCAGATGTTTTGGCCTTCAGCTCCCAGATGCTTCTTACAGCTTGGTCAACAGGAATTCTGGGAACTGAAGTCCAAAAACATCTTGCAGGCGAAAGGTCTAGGGCACCACTAGTCTAGGAGATTTCAGGGAGTTACCATTCGGAAAGTGACGTTCCAAGGCTCCAGCTTTGACTCTGTCACCCTGTTCTTCCACATCATGGAAATGGCTCTTGTTTCATCATTTTTTAATTCCCTCCTAGGGATTCCAACCCACCCCAAATACCCAGAGAAGACAATCCGCATGACCCAAATGAATGCAGGGTCATGTACTGTGATGCAGAAAGCTGAGAGAGGTACTCTTTGGGGAGAGGGGCTAATGTGGAAATGCTGCAGCCTCTCCCCAGGATGTGGGGGGATTTGGATATGATTGGAGGCAACTGCTCCATGAGAAAATCTTGACCAGGATGAGCTGTGCCCATAGCTTCTCTGCCCCTTCTTTGCTCTCTGTATCCAGCTGTTGGCCAGCTTTCTGTGCCAAGATCTCCCAGAGGTATTGCCCACACAAAAGCTGGGCTCAACATTTTTCCTCCCAGCTAAGGTTTCCAGTTTGCAGCTACCACACACCACCCGTGGGGTCATTTTTCTCCACACCGTGTGCCTTTGCCTTTGGATACAAATATGCAGCATTTTCCCATCATGCCAGGACTGGGATGGTAAAACAAAACCCTGGGTGGTGCCTCTGTGTCAATCACCCTTTTAGATGAAAAGACACAAGTTGTCATTTGCTTCCTTCTTTACCTCCTTGCCCCAAAACCATGCATGTTGCATCATCTTAGAGCGATTTGGGGATTGCACAGGGTCAGGTCTGGGTAGCACCTGAATGGGAGACCACCAATACATCCCTGGTGTTGGAGGCTCTGTTTCAGAAGAAGGAGCTGGCCAAATCACCTCCGAGGATTCCTTGCCTAAGAAAAGCCCCCCAAAATTCATGGGATTGCCATAAAAGTCAACGGGTGAACAGAAGGCACGCGCACGCACGCACACACAGAAAAACATTTGTGGACAGAAGCTTAAATACCCTGAAGGCATCAGATCCCATCTAATCTTGGAGGCTAAGCAGGGCCAGCCCTGGTTAGTGCTTGGATGGGAGACAACCAACAAATACCACGTGCTGTAGACTATAATTCAGGGAGAGGAACTGGCCTAACCGCCTCTCAGTATTCCTTGCATAAGAAAAACCTATGAAATTGAGGGGGTCACTGAAAGTCAAGAGGCAAATTGAAAGTTTTTAATGTAGTTTGTCGTAAGATATGACTGTAGGAACCTATATGATGGAATGGTTTGAGTGGTCAAGAGGTCAAATCCCAGCTTGGTCATGGAAATCCACTGGCTGGCCTTGGACCCAAGTCATACTCTCTCAGCCTGGAAGAAAGACCAAGGCAACCCTCCCCTCCGAACAAATCTGCCTAAGAAAATTCCCTGATAGGGTCACCAAGCTTGGGAAACAACTTGAAGGCACCCAAGAATAACAAGCTATGGCTCAGAATATACCACTCAATAACTAAAGCTTAGGGATGCCCAACTCATGTGGGTTCCAACATCTGTTTGGTCACAAAAGGAAAACCTGTAAAAATATTTACCACCCAACAGTTGCAGAAATCTGATGCCACTTTAACTGCCATGGCCTTGTTCTATATGACTATGGGATTTGTAGTTTAATAAGGGACATAGAATTCTTTGCTAGGCTGTTCCTCTGATGCTGTAATTCTGGGAAACGCCACAGAGCTATCCAGCAGAGAAGACTACACAGCCCACGACCAAACTACAAATCCCAGGATTCGGTAGGAAGTAAATCTGTGTAGGAAGGCATCGAACTGCCTTTGGCATGACCCAGATTCAGTGATCTGACTCTTTTACAAGTGCTACAGTACCTCTGCACTATGATAAAAGTCTTAGAGCTTGAAAAGTTCATTTTGTTGTACTGCAAATCCCATAATCCCTCAGCCAGCATGGGATTCTGGGAGTTGTAATGCAAAAGAATAACATTCCCAAACGTTGGCATGACTCCACAAATAAGTGCTCTGCTGATCCCTATCACAAACCAATAGACTCCAGGCAAGAGATTAATGACATTTAGGTTGTATTGAGACTAGAATAATAGAATCCTAGAGTTGGAAGAGACCCCAGGGGCCACCCAGTCCCTCTCTCTTCTGCCACATAGGAAGACACCATCAAAGCCCTCCCTTTGACAGGTGGCCACCCAGCTTCTGCTTAAAAACCTCCAAAGAAGGAGACTCCAACCATACTCCATGGAGGCGGCAGCCAGTTCCACTGTCAAAATGCTCTTGCTGTCAGGAAGTTCTTTGGTGGTGTATCCCTACATGGCAGAGGTTGGAGTTGATGGCCTTTGGGGTCTCTTCCAACTCTAGGATTCTATGATTCTTCCTAATGTTTAGATGGAATCTTTTTTCGTGCAGCTTGAAGGCATTGCTCCATATCCTAGGCCCTTTCCGCACCGTACCTTTTTCTGGCGCTGGAGTGTGGGAATTGCACAAGCAGCCTCCAGCGAGAGGTTCTCGCGTCCCCGCTGCTTCAGCTGCGCACGAGCTGCCTGCTCCCGAGCAGGTAGCGCAAGAGCCCCACTGCGCTGGGGCAAGAAGCGCGACCACCGCTGCTCCAGAGGTTCCACACGCCCAGCAAGTGCACATGGGGCCCTGGAGCAATGCGCGATCACGCACCATTTTCAGCTGAAAGCCAAAAATGAAAAAGTGTGCGAGCTGCGCCTGCCCTAACCTGGTGCGTTGCGCGATTGTGAGTGCGTCATGCAGATTGCTCCTCACAATTGCGCAATGCTCGAGGGGCCCTTTAGCATAGCAAATGCCATGCAAACTAGTCTCTGGAGCAGCAGAAAGCAAGCTTGCCCCAACTTCCATTTTGTTTCTACTCACTTGTGCCCTGTTGATTTTAGTAGTACTTAAGTGCAAGAAAATTGTGATCTGAATTGGAGCTCTGTTGCAAAATTTTGGGCATGTTTAGACACCACTCCAGCTGGACAATGCTGGGAGGGAGAATCCTGAGGTGCCTTTGCACACCCTTCTGCTTGACAACCCATTGTGCCAAGTCACCAGTTTCCACCGAAGTCTACATTCTACTAGCTTCTGTATGCACAAGGTTGCAGACATAATTGCCAGAAGATGAAACCACATCAAGACCCCTGAGCGCTCTGAGCCATCTGCTTAAATCCACAGCTTCCTAATTATGTCAACACTCTTTATTTTGCATGGAGGTCCCTTTGGCCCCAAAGAACAATTCAGCCGCCCTTGCAAAGGAATGAGAGTCAAAGAGGTTGCTGTCTCAGAATAATAAATCATGTAAACAAGTCTGGGTTCGTGCCCAAGCGGGCCACCGATCAGGAGAGATTCGGCTGCAACAAAGGAGACAAGGGAGAGCGGTCATCCGGAAAGGAAAGACAGCTTTTGGCTTTAAAATGCTTCCAGGTTGGAGCAGGGAGGGTGCAGGGAGAGTATTTATTTATGCTCCGACCTGCAAAGAAAATTCTCAGGCATCATTCCCTAGGAAAACAACAACAACTACGTATGCACACATACAGAAACACCCAGAGCTCGAACAACAGTTGTATCATGTTGTTATTGTGTGCCTTCAAGTTGTTTCTGGCTTACAGCAGCTCTAAGGAGAATCTATCATGGTTCTTCTTGGGCAGATTTCTTCAGAGGGGTTTGCTGTTGCCGTCCTCGGAGACTGAGAGAGTGTGACTTCCCTAATATCACCTAGCACACAGCTTTCCAAGCTTTTCCTGTTGGTGACATGCTTTTTTTAGACATGCATCCTTTCCCAGGACAGTAATTCAGTTTTACTAGCAAACCAGAGGTTAAACTAACCCCTTAGAAGAGATCCAGACACATACATAAATTGTAATAACAAAATGTATGGGGACACACCATATCTCATGAAAACCTTTCATATATTTTTAAAAATATATGATTTATAAATAATAACATACATTTCCGAGGTTGTAGGTGACACACCTACACACTTCAGGTGACACACTAACATGTTGCAGCACACCGTTTGGAAAGCTCTGACCTCATTTCCACACTACACTCTTATAGCATGATTATTCCACTTTCAACATCCTATGGAATCCTGGGCTTTGCAGTTTAGGGAGGGGCCTCAAAGGCCCTCTCTCCTCAAAGGCCCCTCCCAAAACTGCAAACCCCAGGATTCTATAGGAGGCTGAAAGTGGAATAATCACGCTATAAGAGTGTAGTGCAGAAGTTGGTTCCCATGGCCAAGCAGGGATTTGAACTCTGGTCTCCTGCAATATTTGTCTATCACTCAAACCACTATTTCCACACTGCCTCTCTGTCATATCATGGATGGGTGCATATCTTTCTGTTCTTTGCCCACCCAGGCAAGAATAAGTAACCCCACAGAATTCTGCCTGCTGAATGAGAATATAAAGATTTTTGTATAGTTCCTGATCACAGTGCATGCTTGGGGAAGTATCTTATCTGTTGAGAAATACTATTTTTCCTGCTCAGAAAACACATTTTCTGAGTGGAAAACAAGCTTTCTGAACATAAATGCACCTGTGCTAGAAGTTCCCCTGTGGAAGTGGTTGGACATTTTTGTGCAACGTGGGAAGCCTGCATCCAGTTCAAGATGGAAGAAGCAGAATTATGCATGGGATGCCACTCAGTTTTGTTTGCATATTGGGTGGTGCAACATTGCAATTCAGGGACAAGGCGACACTGCACAACTACCACGTAACACCATAGCTGAGATCCTATACATGGGTATAGCTCTGCATGCACAATTTCACATACTCCCACCACCAATCGGCTATAAGTCCCAGGATGGAACCCTGCTGCTGTCATATCCTGGTGGGAAAGAGAGAGAAAGGAGAGTTGATTTAGACCATAGAGAAACCGCTTGCCTCAGCTCAGCTGGGGAGAAAATGAGGCTGTGCTCTCCAATGAAGCGCAATGGCTTTTCCTTCCCCTGGGAACCTAGAGCAGCGACATCTTCACAGTCTGAATTGCTTCCTTCTTCTGTCCCCTTCCCTCTGGTAAGAGTTTTTTGGGCAGAGCCCAAAGGGATAACACAATGAGCCCCATCCAAAAAAACAAAAAGACATACCCATGTGAGTTATTCACATTACGCCTGGCAGGATGTCTAAGGTAATGCTCCCTCTCTGTAACATAGGCTCTAAGCCACGTTTTTCTATGCAAAAACTCCCACATCAATACAGAAAACACAGGAAAACAAATATACTTCTGTGCAAACAAATACTTCCCAAATATTGTAGGAGCCCTGAAGGTGCTTCATTCTTCCTAATGGGGCCTCTAGAGGATCAAGAAATTTCTCTGCAAACTGGGGAAATAATGTTCTTCCCATCACAAGAAAAAAACTGAGGTGTGGATCAAATTGCAGCAGCGGGAGCTGTTTCCCAGCCACTTTTAGCTGACCAACTAGGAAGCCACTGGTGGGTGTGGATGTTGGACAGAGATGATATTGGCCATTTCCACGCTAGACTGTTATAGTGCTATTATTCCACTTTCAACCTCCTATGGAATCCTGGGGTTTGCAGTTTAAGGAGGGGCCTGGCCAGGTCCCTCCCTAAACTCCAAACCCCAGGATTCCATAGGAGGTTGAAAGTGGAATAATAACACAATCTAGTGTGGAAATGGCCAATAGCTCTTAAGAGAGAGGGAGAGAGAAAGGAAAGTGCTGGATGTCCGCACAGCATCCCTGCAGTAAATCTGCCAGCCTAGAGAGACACACTCTGTCCCGGGTGGACAAGCTGACCCAAAAACCTTTTCTGAACATGAAAGGACAAAGGCTGACTAATAAAACCAGTTCTTTCCTTTTTCAAAACAAAAAACAACCCTGAACAGATAACAAAGATGTTTGCTTTGTGTGCTGACTTTGGCCATTTCTGCATGAGACTGTTATAGCGCTTTGATTCCACTTTCAACATCCTATGGAATCCTGGGGTTTGCAAACTGCAAACCCCAGGATTCCATAGGATGTTGAAAGTGGAATCATAGCACCATAACAGGCTAGTGCAGAAATGGCCTTTGTTGGGAAAGGAACAAGGGAGGTGAGACGGACTAAAGGAAACAGATGTGGGAATTTCTCCGGGTGGAATTCTCTGACCCGCAGCTTCAGGACCAGCAGTAATGGATGGTGAATCTCTTCCAGGGCTTAGCCTGAACTTTAAAGGAGTTGGCCAATAAATCTATTTTGGTAGTGGAGGGTTTGACACCTTTTATAGCTCTTTTGTAGTTTGGATTCAAACCTGGAGCAGATTTCACTTCGCCACTGAAGCACCCACTCAACACTGCCTGAAGCATTTTTTCAAACCAACCCCTTGCTATACCTCTTTCTTTGCCAAAGAGCTGAGTTCTGCTTTCATATCACGCACCAAAGTCAAGGTCCCATGGCTGGAAAGAAAAAAGGTTCAGCCATGCCTGAAGGGTAAGAGGTGACAGCCCCAGGACTGATGCATCAAGAGCCCGAGAACCAGAAAGGGGCATCTCTTGTGTCTTGGGTAAAGCATACCCCCTCCCAAGGGTTCCAATTTAGCAGAGACCGCTCTGATCAATTGTTTGCAGTGCACCTTTCCCAACTGCTTTCAAAATGTCCCGGCTTCTCTCGTCCCACCTTCTTCCTTTGTCCTCAGCTGACTTCAGTCGCTGCAAACTGAATTCAAAGTGCAAAAGTAGTTTGGATTCTCTTAATTCAGGCGTGGGGAGAGGAAAGGAGAGGATGGAAACTTGACATTCCCAGTCAGCTCAGGCAAAAGCAAACTGCTGCAGCTTCTCCTAATTTGTGTGTTCTTCCGCATGGATACCGGCTTGACCACACTCTGGCCATTTCTGCACTAGCCTGTTATAGCGCGATGATTCCACTTTCGGGGTTTGCAGTTTCGGGAGGGGCCAGCCGGCCCCTCCCAAAACTGCAAACCCCAGGATTCCAGAGGAGGTTGAAAGTGGAATCATCGCGCTATAACAGGCTAGTGCGGAAATGGCTTCTGATGTTGCTTGGCCACACATGTCCCAGTTTTTGTGAAATGTTGAAGAGCGTGCATAAGGTGGGCCTTTCGCTCTGCAACAGGGTTTTTTCCCTTCTTATTTATTTTGCAGCCTGTTGCATCCTGATTATTTATTTTTGCCGAACTAAAAGGACACTGGGCATCAATGGACGAACCGCAGCAAAGGGATTTTGCTGAGGAAACCTGTATTTTGCAACTGTTTTCAACAAGCAAAGATTTTCAAACCCACCTATTTCTAATACTTGACAACATGTATATAATGTTCGATATGGGGTTTTAAAGAAAAGCTATTTATTATGAACGATGCTCTCTACACGCCGTATCTCTACGACTATAGACGTATCTCCCACAAAAGCACGGGAGGGAACTTGCTTTCAGTCGATTGGGCAGAATTTTATTCTTAGATGGGTTTTTTCACCCTTAGGAAAATAAGAATCAGGGGTAGGGGGGCAATTCTGGGGACTAACTTAAAATGCTCTTGGACAAATCTCCTGTCTTTCTCATGCCAAAGCGTATTTGTACTGCTCTTTTACTTTCATTTTAGAGAGAAAATAAAGTCTGAATTCAACCTCGACCGTCTTTTTCTCTTGTCTTGGGGCTGCAGAGTAAATCTCATTGCCACCCAACCCACGAACAGAAGAGATCACACACAGGACTTGGGTTTACTAGGGCAATTTATTAATATGCCTAATTAACACCAGGGGGAAATGAACTTGAACTTGAACTTGAACTTCTGACCTGAGGAAGAAGGGGGGTCAACTGCATGTACGGACTAGGGCAAGGGTCACATCCCGACCATCTCCCCTAGCCCGGGGCGAGATACCGGGCTCCAAAGCCAACCGCTGAAGGTGGATTAAGACTTTGACCGGCCCTTTTCTGGGAGGTGAGCCCCGAAAACCCGTCCCCCCGGCGCAGGATGAGTGGGGTGAGCCTAGGGCCTCCCTCAAGGATAGGCTTTATCCTACACCGAAGGGTGCCATAGGTACTCGCCGACCCCTTAGACCCCCCCCCATACCGGCCTGATAACTGGGAGTTTAGCTGTGAAGACCCTATTTAATACCAAATTAAGACACCACCCTAAAAGCCAATTACCCAAACCCAGGCACAGTGTAGGGTAGATGGGAAAAAAACCCAAACGGGGGGGGGGAATTCCTACCCGGCCCCGAAGCGACCAGCTATCTTACACTGAAACCATAGGGAGGGAGGGTGGGTCGCAGCGATCGAAAAGAGGCCGAGGGAGGGGCGGGGAGGCCATAAATAGCCCCCTCCAGCCCCCCCCAGACCACTCTCCTCTCGTGGGAGGGCGGCAAACAAACTGCTTTTGAGTAAATGTGTTTACGGTCACATTGGTTGAACAATTTTCCTTTCCAGATACCTGTGATACCATTTGTCAATGTGTTCTGAACCCCTGCTCTTCTCCAAATAGAACTCTCATTTTACACTCCCCAAGAGCTTGCATTAAAGTGTTCACCACTAAATGGATTTGCCTTTCAGAGTTTCTTTCCAACAATTTGGATGGCAACTGTTCTCCGAATGCATGGATATTTGGCAAATATCTGCTCTCCGATGCCTTCAGAAGTGGACACCCATTATTTTTCCAGGCGCAACCAACATTTGCTAGAATTCGCCAACTAAGGCCCTTTCCGCACGGGGTTAAAAAAACGGTGTAGCGCGACCTCCACGGAGGTCGTCTACACCGTAACGTGAATTGGGGTGGATTACTTTAGAGTAATTCCACACCCCAATCCACGCAGGGGCGACCAGAAGTGACGCCGCCCCGTGCTTTTTGAAAACCACTTGTTTTGTGGTTTTTAAAAGGCATAGGGCGTGCAGCCCTGTCCAGCCCCGTCGCAGCGCCGATATGGATCTGCAGGCGCGTGCAAGGGCATGCCTGCAGATCGCGCAGGGGGTGGGATTTCCGGCTGGCGAGCTTCTCCGACTGGCGCTGCCAGTCGAAAGCCGCCATTTCGGGCACTGCCGGACGCTGTGGATGCAGTTGAGTGTGGAGCGGCGAAACGGGCTGCTCCACGTGGCGACGGATTAAGGTAAGCCCCATTTCCGCATGGCTTACCTCGTTTCTCCACCCGCGTGTGGAAAGGGCCAAGAATTCAGTGACCATTGTGGCCTCCAGTCAGTTAAAAAAAAAAAACATCGCCTGCAATTCAGTGTCAGCGACAGAGACCATTTCTGCTCTACACTGTTATAGTGCTATTATTCCACTTTCTTTTTTTTTTCAATTTATTTTTATTAAAATTTTTCATTCTTACAGGGATAAGCTCATAAGACTTGTTAATGTTTGCAATTTAAAATATACTGGTGGCCCACCCTGGTGGCGCAGTGGTTAAATGCCAGTTCTGCAGCCACAAGGTTGTGAGTTCGATCCTGCTGGGCTCCAGGTTGACTCAGCCTTCCATCCTTCTGCAGGTCGGTAAAATGAGTACCCAGCTTATAGAATCATAGAATCATAGAAATGTAGAGTTGGAAGAGACCCCAGGGGCCATCCAGTCCAACCCCCTGCCGTGCAGGAACACCCTCAAAGCCCTCCCGACAGATGGCCATCCAGCGTCTGCTTAAAAACCTCCAAAGAAGGAGACTCCACCACACTCAATGGAGGTAGCAGATTCCACTGCCGGACAGCCCTGGCCGTCAGGAAGTTCTTCCTGAGGTTCAGGTGGAATCTCCCTTCCTGCAGCTTGAATTCATTGCTCCTTGTCCTGGTCTCTGGAGCGGCGGAAAACAAGCCTGATCCCTCCTCAACATGACATCCCTTCAAATATTTAAACATGGCTATCATGTCCCCTCTTAACCTTCTCTTCTGCAGACTAAACATCCCCAGCTCTCTAAATCTGTCCTCATAGGGCTTCATGGCTTCCAGGCCCCTCACCATTTTGGTCGCCCTCCTCTGGACACGTTCCAGCTTGTCAACATCCTTCTTGAATTGAGGTCCCCAGAACTGGACACAGGATTCCCAATGAGGCCTAACCAGTGCAGAATAGAGTGGTACCATCACCTCCCTCAATCTGGACACCACACTCCTATTGATGCAACCAAGAATTGCATTGGCTTTCTTAGCTGCTGCGTCACACTGCTGACTCATGTTCAGCTTGTGATCCACCAAGACTCCTAGATCCCTTTCACATGTACTGTTATCCAGCCACGTGTCCCCCATCTTGGTGATATCATTACACCTGAGACATTAGTGTCAGCCACCTACGGATTCAACAGAGACTGTCCCGAAACCCTCTGCCATCCCATTGTTTAAGCTGCTTTTAAAATGTCCCAGTTTCTGGCCATTTCCGCATGAGTCTGTTATAGCGTGATGATCCCACTTTGAACCTCCTATGGAATCCTGGGGTTTGCAGTTTCGGGAGGGGCCGGCTGCCCCCTCCCGAAACTTGCAAACCCCAGATTCCATAGGAGGTTGAAAGTGGAATCATAGCGCTATAACAGTCTTGTGCAGAAATGGCCTCTCTCTCCTCCTCCCACTTTCCCCCTTTGTCTTCAGCTACTTCAGTTGCTACAAATTAAATTCAAACTGTAAAAAGAGGTTAAAAAATAATTCAGTAAAGGGAAGAGGATTGCTGTTTATACAGCACGCTTGATGTGCCTAGGGTTTTACAAGTAAAACAACCAAAATGCCTGCCAAAAACATGTGCTATAAAATTTATGTGTATATACGCACACGCACAGAAGGAAGATAGGAAGAGATAATAAAACTATGCCGCACAATTGTGAAGCAAATTATCCAGTTTAAAATACAAAAGAAAAATACAAGACAATTATATATAGCAAACTGACAAATACATGCAATCAGAATATACAGGGTTATAAAACAAATATTAAACTGAAATTCCAAAAGCTTGGGAAAAGAAAAAAAAATATTTAACTGAGGTTTAAAAATAACAAGGGAAGGAACAGTTTGCAAAAGTTCAGGGAGGCAATTAGACTACGGAGGAGCAAATGAGGAAGGAAAAAGCCGAGCCAAGGTAGAGGAACCTCTTCATTGCGTGAGAATTACTACACTGCAGATCTCAAGCAGGCTTATCTTTGGCCATTTCCGCACTAGCCTGTTATAGCGCGATGATTCCACTTTCAACATCCTCTGGAATCCTGGGGTTTGCGATTTCGGGAGGGGCCGAACCTATAGTGCTGTTATTCCAGTTTCAACATCCTGTGGAATTCTGGGGTTTGTAGTTTACTGAGGCCAAAGAGCTCTCTGTCTGCGAATCCCAAATACCCCTCCCTAAACTGCAAACCGCAGGATTATTCTACAGGAGGTTAAAAGTGGAATAATAGCACTACAACAGTGTAGTGCGGAAATGGCCAGTTTGCCATTCCAATAAAAAACACAAAGTCTATCAAATGATGAAAATGCAACCTACCCACACACACACTCTTTTCAAGGCAGCACTGTCATTCTGAGATTCCTCCCTTTGGGCCAGGGACAAGGAACCTTAATATGGATCTTGGATTACACTCCCATGTTCAACAGTCCCGAAAATATCACGCAGCCTCGCTTTTTTTGTTTGCTGCTCTTTCTGCGTCAGCCTCCTCAAAAGTGTTAATACTGTTCAGGTGGGCTGGACCACAGTGCAGTGGGGATGATGGGAATCATAGTCCACCGCTCTGGCTCCTGGTTCTGCAAGCAGGGGAGGAAAGCAGCATTGTCCCAGCAGATGCTTAAAGGTAATGTTTCTGCTCTGATATTGTTTCTCTTTAAAATTCTGTTCAACAGTTTTAAATCTGTTTAATCCACATTTGGTTTCTGTACAGATCTTTAGGAATGTGGAAGGCAAGTGGTCAGCGCATTCTGCAAATCAGAACCCAAAAATCTGTCATCTGAAGAAATGGGGAAAATAATATTACAAACAAACAGCGATGTAGTCATGTCTCAACTGAATATAATCCGCCCTGTATGTGTCCAGGAGGTTAACGTTTTGCATATCTATTCTGGCATCTATTCTTTCTGGATTCTCTTCCCCATGCTGGCAGATTTGGGGAAATTTTTGTTGCTTTTGCTGCTGTTGTTGTTGGTTGGCATTATTTCAGTAAGTGTGAGATTGGAGAGCCAGAGTGGCATAACGGTTGGAGCATTGGACTGTGCCCTGGAGACCAATGTTTGATTCTCCACTCAGCCATGGAAATCCTTGGCGACCTTGGGTGTGTCACATACTCTCAGCCCCAGAAAACCTCTGATAGGAGTGCCTTATGACACTCAGCGTAAGTTGGAAATGACTTGAACACACACAAGAATAGCAAAACAAGCTGGACGTCCAAGCAGGCAAATGCCACCTTGGCCTGCATTAATAGAGGCGTAGTTTGCAAGTCAAGAGAAGTAACAGTCCCACTATATGCTATCCTAAAAAATTCAGAGATTCTGATGGGTCAGAATGTGCGTTCCCTTGCTATGTAGAGTGCACACATCTTCCTTCAAGTTGGTGCTTGCCGGCCAGCCCCTCCCGAAACTGCAAACCCCAGGTTTCCACAGGATGTTGAAAGTGGAATCATCGCACTATAACAGGCTAGTGCGGAAATGACCCTAGTTAAGCCTCATCTGGAACGCCATGCCTAGTTCTGGGTGCCTCATTTTAAGAAGGATATAGGCAAGCTGGAGTGAGTTCAGAGAAGGACAAGAAGGATGATAAGTGGTGTGGAGAACAAAACATATCAGGAGAGGTTGAAAGAGGTGGGTGTTTTCAGCCTGGTGAAGAAAGGACTGAAGGGTGACCTGGTTGTATTCTTGAAATACTGCCAGGGCTGCCCCAGAGAGGAGAGGGAAGGTCTTGACGGGGGATGACTTGCAGCACCAGCACAAAATCCTCCCTGGAACTGCTGCTCTCTGGACAAAAAGTGTCCCAGAGGCAAGCATAAACATAGCAGAGCTTTCAAACAGCAACAAGCGTGTGGAGCAGAGTGCAACTACAGCATCAGCTCTGACCCCTCTACCCACTGGTTAGTAAACTCACGGACACAGAGTTTGTCATCCAAAATACCTGGAGGCTTTCATCTTCACTGTTGCAATATATACATCTGTACACAGGATATACAGATCCACAGGCAGAGATTAAGGGTCAGAGATTCAGGAGCAGAGTGACGGGATGCAAAGATATGGGATGCAGAGAGTCAGGAAGCAGAGAGTCAGAGAGAGAGCTAGCATTCCTGCTCCTCTTTTATACACACCTGCTTCCATGTCATCACTCAGGGCTATTTGCATAATGCAACCCCTTGCCATGATTTCACGATCACGACTCAGCCCTTTACTCCACGTCCCCGAGGGAATGAGTCATACTTTGCCCAGTCATTCCCAAGGTGTCCCATGACATGCTCATCAAATGTATTTTTATTTTTATTTTATTTATTTATTTATTTATTTATTTATATCCCACCTCTCCATATGGATCGAGGCGGCAAACAACTTACAAATAGCATGTATTTCAATACATTTCTATACATGCCCCCAACAAGCTGGGTACTCATTTTACCGACCTGCGGAAGGATGGAAGGCTGAGTCAACCTTGGAGCCCAGCAGGATCGAACTCACAACCTTGTGGCTTGCAGTACTGGCATTTAACCACTGCGCCACCAGGGCTCCCTATTTCAACTATTTTCAACTGGGGCAAATGTCACCACATTTTTATTTCAACAGGCCTGTTCTCTGCTGCTCCAGAGGAGAAAACCAGGTTTAATGGCTTTACCTTACAGGAGAGTAGATTCTGATTGACCATTAGAATCGTTATTATTATTGACATTTATTAATAGGGCATCATCGATGAACGTGGAGTTTTACCAGTGTTGTTCTTGCGTGCCTTCAGGTCTTTTCTTACCCATGGTGACCCTAAAGTGACCCTATCATGGGGTCTTTTGGGGCTGTGTGTGCGCCACACACCCAAGGTCACCCAATGAGTTTCCATGGACAAGTGGGAAATCAAATTCCTGATTCCGGGGTCATAGTCCAACATTCTAACCAGCTCTCATTTTACAAGTCAAACAGCCAAAAACAATGTGTCTTGCAATAGAAGTGTGTATGTTTTTTTTCCTTTTCTGAGAGACAAAAGGCAACTGCTAATGAGAAGGGTATGTTCCCATCTCCCTCCCAATGGACTTCTCCCAGGCGAGGCTTTGGTGCTTCTCTTCTCCAAGATCTGTACGCTTTGGGAGGAGCACTGGGGTGGGAAGGCCATTGGAAAAGTCAGAAATTGGCCAAGGACCAGGCTGGTTGGACAACCTCTCTGTTTGTGCATCTGTGTGGTCTTGGACCGAGCGCACCAGCCTTCCCTAAGGACTCTGGACAGACCGGATCAGCCCCGGTTTCAGTCAAGATCATGCGTGGGCAACTGTGGCAAGTCTGGAGGCTGAACCTGAGATCCGTAATGTCGAATGCAGCCATTTAATAAAAAAAACCAGCATTTTAACAATAACACAATAAGGCTGAGTATCAACAGTTATGCAGGTAAGCTCTTATTAAAAGAACTACAGATAAAAAGGAACTTGAATATATTCCATAATCTTCTCTTGTTTTCTCTCTCTTTGCTGCAGAATCACAGTTTGCTATAATTTACTCAAAGTCAATATCATTGACAACTGCATCCCCATTAAAATGGGTTTCTCCAAAACTTCAGCTGGTTTTGTGGTTGACTATCAAGGAGGTGATTCTTCATAAGGAAATACAACCAATTTTTACTATCCTGAAACAAAATGCCGTATTGTTTTTCATCATGCAGTGGCCTCAGTTTAACAATCAGCTTTGCAAGTAGGATCACACACCATATCCTGTTAAGGCAGCTTCTTCAGCACAGGTTACCCATTGATCTCCAGTTCTTGAGAACATAGTGTTGTCGTTCTGGAGGTGGAACTACACCATGGATTCTCTCTTGCCATGCCCAGGACTCACCATTTCATTGAGATGCCCCCTCCATGGCTGTTCAGTGGAGATTGAAGCACGTGGCTATGTCCCTGTAGCCAGGGGCAAACTGGCGAACTCATCCACTGAGATCTACCAGGTGCTCCAGAGGTCTCATGACATCTTCATTTTGTGTCTGGCTATGGGACATACACAGATGCTTCTCTGATCCCCACCCCAGTCTCCACCAGCCACTGAATCATTGCATGGATGGTGGGGAGGTGCTGGTGGAGGGTGGAGTGGCTACACAGTGAGTCTGAGGCCAGGGGACCGATTTTGCGGAAAAGATTACAGGTACAGTAGGTCCCTGGTATCCACTAGACAAGTATCCATGGTTTCATGATCTGCTCCAGGGCCATGGATGCCACCAGCAGCCGAGATCCTTGATCTGCACAGCTGGATCCTCCATGTCTCTATTGGCTCAGGAACAAGCCCTCTCTCTTTTCTTAGCTGAGAGAGGCACGGGAAGCCCAAATGCACAAAGCCACATGCTCCTCTCAGCTGCGGAAGGACACAGACACTCTTTTGTTGGCTGAGAGAGGCATGGGAAAACCAGCTGCACGAAGCTACGTGCCCTTCTTGGGCGAGGAAGGAGACGGCACTCCTTCCTCAGCTGAGAGAGGCACACAGCTCTTGAGCAGCCAGGCCTCCCACAGGATTTGACACCCAGAGAGAGCCTGCTTGCAAAGCCATGCTGGGAAGGAAGAAAATAAGGCATGCATGAAGGAAAGAAGAGCCAGGTGGCAGAACTGCCTCCCTCCCTCCCCACCTCGCCCAGCCAAGGGCTCAAAATATAATGTTTCGTATTATCTGCATTTTTCACCATCCATAGCAAGGCCCTTCCTGCAGCTTACCAGAGCTGGCTCCATCTTCAAAAAAGGGCAGCGGCCCGATCTCAGCTGGGTAGTTTCCTATGCTGTGCTGGGGCAAGAAGTGCCTCTATCACGCTTTTGCGGCTTCTGCAAGGCATGGAAAGTGCGTGACAGCCGTGCCATCGAGTGTCATAGGCAGAAAAAACCCACCAATGATTTATTCTGTGATCACTGTGGTTGGTGATGGGATTGCAACAGGATCACCAAGACATCATGAAGAATTGTTGTCGTGGTCCCATCACAATCCTGCCATCATTGCAGGATGGGAGTGTGCTGCGTAAAGGACCTAAGGCTGGGAATGTAACTACTATGGATATGGGGGACCTACTCTATACACCAGTGAAGGAAGAAGATGTCTTCCTGGACATTAATTCTCTGACAGAAGAGTTCATATCAGAGGCACAGGATAACAGGGAAAGAATAGAGATAGGCTCCCAACCTCACCCCACCCAAAAAGAGGAGCACTTCAACATATTTCAGAAAACGTTTATCCAAAACTAGCCCTATACACATGTGACATGAAATAATCAGGTCAGGTAAGCCCTGCACTTTCTGAAAAAATTACATGTTGAACTTTCTAAAGATCACACGAAAGCGTCTTCAAAAATGATGTTCCTTGCACTTGCCTCTGCTTTTCTTGTGATTTCCTTTCTGGTAGGCAAATTTATTATGGCATTTTAGACTCGCAGGCCATTTCCACACTAGACTATTATAGCGCTATGATTGCACTTGCAACATCCTATGGAATCTTGGGGTTTGCAGTTTCTGAAACTGCAAACCCCAGGATTCCATAGAATGTTGCAAGTGGAATCATAGCGCTGTAATAGTCTAGTGTGGAAATGGCCAGAGAGTTGGGAAAGACCCCCCAGGCCACCCCGTCCAACCCCATTCTGCTGTGCAGGAAGACCCAGACAAAGCACTTCAGACAGATGGTCCTCCAGCCTCTGTTTAAAAATCATAGAATCATAGAAATGTGGAGTTGGAAGAGACCCCAGGGGCCATCCAGTCCAACCCCCTGCCATGCAGGAACACCCTCAAAGCACTCCCGACAGATGGCCCTCCGGCCTCTGCTTAAAAACCTCCAAAGAAGGAGGAGACCCCACCACACTCCGAGGCAGCAGATTCGACTGCCGGACAGCCCTGACTGTCAGGAAGTTCTTCCTGAGGTTCAGGTGGAATCTCCTTTCCTGCAGCTTGAATCCATTGCTCCTTGTCCTGGTCTCTGGAGCAGCAGAAAACAAGCCCTCTCCTTCCTCTACATAGGCATCGCTTCAAATATCTAAACATGGCTATCATGTCCCCTCTTAACCTTCTCTTCTGCAGACTAAACATCCCAGCTCTCTAAGTCTATCCTCATAGGGCTTCATGGCTTCCAGACCTCCACCATTTGGGTCGCCCTCCTCTGGACTCCACACTCTGTGGAGACCACCACACTCTTAGGCCGTACATTACACTGTAGAATTTGTTACCCTGTATTTAGGGGGTCCTGGGAAGGACACCCAAATATCCAAATATTAACACAGATGGGAAATTAACTAGAGCTCACTTGCTGGCTAGCAAGAGGTAGGGTAACTATAGCGGGGGTCTTTAGCCCTATGTTTACAGAGTCAGGTCAATGAGCCATGCAATTTACAGAATAAACCAGTTAATGTTTTATTGAAAAGCAACATATAAGACAAATAAACACACCACTAACTAAATAATAAGTAGGAGAGGGAAATGAATTTTAGGAATGAATTATACGACACCTGATCACGTAGTCCTGGACAGCTGAAGGAAATGAGACTTAGTAGATTTCTTGGGAGCTTGCTATACAAACTGTCAGCAAAGCGGGATGAAATTCAAAATGCGGCTCTCTCAACTATCAGAATTAGGGGTTTTTATAACAGAAATTGTGCCTGAGATTCATGTCATAAACTTTAAGAACAAAGTTAGCTTTGAAATGCACCAAAAGGCTTAGAAGTGGATCAGCATCCGTGGAAGATCAATCAGGTGGCCCAAGTGTCAATCGATGGGCACTTTATTATGGTCTTGTTATTTATGGGTGCAAATCAGGCACCTTGTGAGATGAAGGAAGTAGATCCTCAGAACAACAATCAAGGCTTTTAAGTGCCCGCCTGAGATAGAGAAGTTGGAATTCCTGTCATAAAACGGCTGCTCCTTGTTTTGTGTGTTTTCCTGAGGACCCCTTTTACAAATGCATGTGCTAGGGTGCCATGGAAAGGTCAAATTATTTGATATCACAAAGGGATATCTAGTGCTATCAAAGTTTATGCTTCAATCACAGTTACAAATTGCTCATACCACCAGGAGCTTCTCCCTGAGCTTTAGGTGGAATCCTTTTTCCTGTAGTCTGAAACCATTGCTTGCACTGTCCTCCATATGACATCCCTTCAAACATTTAAACAAGGCAATCATGTCCCCTCTGAACCTTCTCTTCTCCAGGCTAAACACACCCAGTTTCCTAAGCTGCTTCTCACAGGGCTCCATGGTTTCCAAACTTTCTACCAGTTTGATTGCTCTCCTCTGAACACCTTCCAGCTTGTCCATATCTTTCTTGAATTGTGGTGCCCAGAACTGGACACAGGATTGTTCCAGATGGAGCCTGACTAAACCAGAATAGAGTGGTACTTTCACTTCCCTTGACCTAGACATTAGGTTCCCCTTGATGCAACCTAGAATTACATTGGTTTTCTTGGCTGCTGCATCACACTGCTGATTCATATTCAGCTTGTGGTGTACTAATGACCTTTTTGCACGGCATTTGCCATGCGAAAGGGCCTCTGGAACATTGCACAATTGTGAGGAGCGCAGGTGCCGATCGTGCACTACTTCATTTTCAGCTTAGCCGAAAATGGGGCATGATTGGCCATTGCTCAAGGGCCCTGCATGCACTTACTGTGTGTGCAGAGTCTCCAGAGCCACAGCACTCGTGCTTCCTCCCCCAGCGCAGGATTCCACAGGCTGTTGCAAGTGAAATAATAGCACTATAACCATCCAGTGCAGAAATGGCCTTGCACCTCTGCCACTCCTTTTCCTAACTTTGACACCCATCTCTCTCTCATTCTCTCACCAACTTGAGTATGACTACTGTGGCCCCTCCACTTTTGTGAGAGCTCAGGGTGCAGAACTGCCACAAAAGTGGAAAAACCATGGACTGCAATCTCTGACCCTAACTCGTCTAATATCTCTCACACCCATTCCTAACTTGGACACTCATGGCTCTTTCTCCCTCTGACTCTAACCAACACCGACCTAGCTTTTTATAAACCTCTTCCAGCATTCAGCCAATTGCCAGACACCCCTAGCATTTGATATTCTCACCTGTTCCCAGCTGATCCTTCCCTTATTAGATGTCCTAGACCTCACCTGTGTGTGCAAGTGTCTTCAAGCTGCCTGTTGACGTATGGCGACCCCATGAATTTTATAGTTTTTTCTTAAGCAAGGAACCTTCAGAGGTGGTTTGGTCAGTTTCTTCCTAGCCTGAAGCAGCTCAGATTTGTCAGCCACCTCCTATGTAGCTGACCCTGCTTAGCTTTCAAGATCAGAAGGCATCCGGTGCTTTAGGATGGAATTATAGCTTCACAGAATCATACAGCTAGGCCATTTCCACACGACACTCTTATAGTGCGATGATTCCACTTTCAACCTCCTATGGAATCCTGGGGTTTGCAGTTCCGGGAGGGGCCGGCTGGCCCCTCCCGGAACTGCAAACCCCAGGATTCCATAGGAGGTTGAAAGTGGAATCATCGCACTATAAGACTGTTGTGTGGAAATGTTCCTAGAAGAGACCACAAGGATCATTGGGTCCAGACCCCTGCCATGCAGGAATGCATCATCAAAGCATTCATGACAGATGGCTATCTAGCCTCTGTTTAAAAACCTCCAAAGAAGGAGACACCACCACACTCCAAGGCAGTTGGTCTACTGCTGAGCTGCTCTTACTGTCAGGAAGGTCTTCTTTAAGTTTAGGTGGAAGCTCTTTTCCTGTAGCTTGAACCCACTGCCCTGTGTCCTAGTCTCTGGAGCAGCGGAAAACAAGCTTGCTCCATCGTCCATACGACATCCCTTCAAATGTTTAAACATAGCTATCATGTCATCTCTTAGCCTTCTCTTCTCCAGGCTAAACCTGCCCAGCTTCCTAAGCGACTTCTCTTAAGGCTTCATAGTTTCCAGGCTTTTGACCATTTTGGTTGTCCTCCTCTGGACACCACACTCCGAGGCAGCAGATTCCACTGCTGGACAGCCCTGACTGTCAGAAAGTTCTTCCTGAGGTTCAGATGGAATCTCCTTTCCTGCAGCTTCAATCCATTGCTCCTTGTCCTAGTCTCTGGAGTGGTAGAGAACAAGCCCACTTCCTCCTCAACATGATCTCTTCCAATTCTATGATTCTATGATTCTATGACCTCCTAGCTTGTCAATATCGTTCCTGAACGGGTGATGCCCAGAACTGGACACAGGATTATTCCAGGTGGGGTGTGACCAGAGCAGAACAGAGCGGTCCTGTTACTTCCCTTGACCCAGACACTGGACTCCAACTGACGCTGCCCAGAATCGGACAGGCTTCTTTCAGGAATTCTTCATGGTGATTTCTACATGACAGGAGGTTGAACTAGATGAGATCCTTTAGGATCGCTTCCATCTCTAAGATTCTACTTTTCCTGGCAAACAATCATGGGAGGTACCAACGCTCTGAGCAGCTGGTGCAGAATTGGTACTGATGTTATCCTGTTCTCTGGGGGTCCAGGGAGGGGTGCCCAAAATAACCAAAACACAATGACGCAAAGGTGGGGAACTGGATTGGAGCACTTTACTTAAGCTAGCGAGAGGCAGAGTAACTTAGCAGGGATCTTGCAACCCAGCGTCTACAGGGTCAGGTCAGTCAAGCAGTCAGACAGTTTTAAAATAGCAAAAATGAAGTTTTTATTGAAAGACAAATAAACAGGAAAGACACCACAAACACGCACAGCTAACTAATGAATTAGAAATAAGAGACTTCGGGGGAAATGGGTGATACGACACCTTTTCTCATAGTCCTGAAGAAGCTGAAGATGGTAGGGAAGAAACTCAGCGGGGAGGCCGAGGGGAGCTCGCCAGACAAAGCGGCAGCAAGGCGGGATGGAACTCAGGAGCGATCCAAAGGGGCAAGCAATCCGAGGTGGTCTCGGAATTGGGGAGTTTTTATAGGGTGAATTCTGCCTGCGGGCCATGCCTTACTCGGTGAGAACAATGCAAGTTTGGAGCGGGACAAAGCTTTCGAAAAGGTCAAGCTGAACATGATCGGCTTAGCGCAGGTTTAACAATAGTGTAGCCGGTATGCAAATGCAAGATGCTTAGCTTCGCTTTGTAAGACTATTGGCTCGGGGCCGGGCATCTTTGTTTAGAATCGCACTTAAGCAAGAGGTGTTTGCAGGAGAGGTCCCTGAAGCAACAGAGTGGCTCTGTTCTGCCTGCCTAGCTGGAGAATGGAATGTCCAACAATTACCGGCCGTGCCTGTGTACGTGCTTGTCCGGAGGCCTTGCAAACACGTGGAGTGGGGTGGCAGAGGAAGGCCGAATGGTTTAATATCAAAAGCGATATCTAGTGCTATCACCGGATAGGCCTGAACCGCAGTAACCCTGGAGGAAGGGGCACTGTCCGGCTTTAGGTGGCATTGCATTTACTACAGTGCCCTGGGGCAAAATATTGTCTGTGTGGGGACAGGGAGAAATTAAAACAGTGCTAGGCCCAGCCAACGTGAGAACCCAGGACAAGCTTCAAGCTGGCACAAGCGGATGCCCAGGGACATCAGATGCTGCCATCTCTGGATAATTTCCACATAAATCTGCTTGAAGCAGGTACTTTTCAATGGTGGAAAGGCTTGCTTTTAGCTAATTGCCTATTCCCCTAGGGGAGTTTCTCTCCCCTTAGCCACAGTTCCTGCTTCTCAGCTATTAGCAGTCTGAACACAACGCTAATTCTTTTTCCCCCTTGATGAATTACTACTAATATCCTTTCTTGCACTGTGTTGTATTTACATTTCAGACGGTTCTTGAGAAAGGCTCGAGTCAAAAATAGCACAGAGACCCCCCAGAGACCCGCTGCTTTATTGAGCATTGGTTGTGCTACGTGCCGGCAGAGCCGGGCTTTTAGGGAGCACTTAATCTCCGAGGCTGGAGAGGCGAGTAGTAATGCTGATCGTGCTGAAACAGCCTGTGCTTCCAAGTGCCAGCGTAAAGGCCCTGAACAGAAAACCTTCCTGCACTATATTTCTCTTGAGACTTGCAGAAATAAGAGCCATGGAACTATACCCAGGTTGTTGTTATTCTAGTGATTAACAGGCAAATTGGCTTCAACTTAAAGCGTTGAATGAGAGACTTGCAAACACTTGTTTTCTTAACAGCCCTGCTCAGGTCTTGCAAACTCATGGCAACTGTGGCTTCCTTCAATCCACCTGTTAAGGGACCTTCCCCTTCTCCAATTGCAAACATGGCCTTTGCCGAACAAAAGTCAAGGTATTCTTTTCCTTGAGCAAGCTTCATCCCCACTGCTTCTTGTTGCAACGAGCTGTCATGTTATGGAGACCCTCAGAATGACAGACTTCTAAGAACCCCAGTTGTCCACAGCCCTGCTCAAGTCTTGCAAAATCTGGGCAGCCACGGCTTACTGGTGGGCAAGCAATTCCTGTTTTCCTGCTACCTTCAACCTTACCAAACATTATAGTCTTTTCTAGGCCATTTCCACACTAGCCTGTTATACCACCATGATTCCACTTGCAACATCCTATGGAATCCTGGGGTTTGCAGTTTGGGGAGAGGCTGGCCGGCCCCTCCCGCAACTGCAAACCCCAGGATTCCATAGGATGTTGCAAGTGGAATCATCGCACTATAACAGGCTAGTGCGGAAATGGCCATAATTACCACGCCGTGTACAATGTTGGCTAGAAGCTGCTGTCTTTTAATACACAGCCCTGCATGCAACAGGCATCCTCTCTCCTAATCCTGCCTTTTTTTTTTCCTGGTAAGGGAAATCAAAGCAATCAATCTTGTTTTCTCTTGATATGATTAATATCCAGGATCTGAGCTGGTAGAGACAGAAAGCTGAGTATTTCCCACCCTGCATGCAATTACATCAATCATGAAAAGATTCATTTAGCCAGGGGCCTGCAGAAGGTCCATGAGTGTCTCTCCCACCTGCAGGTCTGTGGGTGTCTCCCTTCATATGATGGGGTTCAGACACCCCACCCCATCCCATCCCTTTAGCCCCCCTCAACCACAAGGCAGACTCTACCAGGAACAAGGAGCAGCTGAGGCTGAAACTTCCCTGCATGAGTAATTGAATTAAGCTCCTTAATAAAGCTACTTGCTATTTCCCTAATTCCTCTCCAGACACTCTAATGCTATTACTCCAAACACAGTGCCGTTTAAAGGGCTTAGGTTTTGATCGCTTTGCAGCCGGAACCTGCAGAAAAGGAGGTCCAGAGAGTGCCAGCATCAGAAACCCAGAAGAAGAGGGAGGAGGAGCGGAAGGAGAAAAATGGAGGAAGAGGAGGAGAAAGAAAATGGGGAAAAGGAAGAGGAGGAAGAGGACAAGAAGGAAGAAGGAAGGGCAGAGGAAAAGGAGGAGAAAAGAAGGGGGTTGGCCGTTTCTGTAATTGCCATCCTTCTTCTCCACCCTTGCCCCGAATGGCCACCACTGGCCACCTCTGCTATGGAGGCAGGGGTCTGTGGCCCAGGGTAGGGATACCATTTTTTTACTCGTCTGAGACTCCAGTGAGCCACACGATGCTTCTACAGGTGTCATTCTGGGTGGCCTTCTGTCACTCCTGGTCATTTCTCTGGGTGGAGTATAGTGGAGTCTCCTTCTTTGGAGGTTGTTTTTAAAGAGGGGCTGGATGGCCATCTGTCAAAGGGAGCACTTTGGTTGTGTCTTCCTGCCCCCACCTGGAATCCTGTGTCCTTTTCTGGGCATCACCATTCAGAAAGGATAGGGACAAGCTGGAATGTGTCCAGAGGAGGGCGGCCAGAATGATGAAGGGTCTGGAAGCCTTGCCCTATGAGGAGTTGCTGGGAAGATTTAACCAGGAGAAGAGAAGGTTGAGTGGTAACATGATAACTGTTTAAATATTTGAAGGGATGTCCTACAGAGGATGGAGAAAGCTTGTTTTCTGCTGCTCCGGAGACTAGACCATGGAAGAATGGCTTCAAACTACAAGAAAAGAGATTCCACCTAAACCTCAGAAGAACTTCCTGAGAGTAAAGAGCAATTCAACAGTAGAATATGCTGCTGCCTTGTGGTGGAGTATCCTTCTTTGAAGGTTTTTAAACAGAAGCTGGATGGCTGGATGGCCAGATGGCCATCTCTTGAAAATGCTTTGATGGTGTCTTCCTTCATGGCAAAATGGGGTTGGACTGGATGGCCCTTGTGGTCTCTTCCAACTCTACGATTCTATGATTCTTGTGTGGGGTTGTGGTACGTGGCGATACACGCTACCCTTGCAAATGCACACAGGGCATTGCACTTTACATTCTGAGATCCACATTCATATTTGGGTATGCATTTTATTGTGCAACGTTGCTATTCAACACAAGGATTGCATTGCACAGTCATAGAATCATAGGTTCATAGGCTACAGAATCTTTGACATAAATGCTATTGTTATTTCTGATTACAGTTTAGAACCAAAGAGTCATAAAGCTGGAGTAGGTCACAACAGCCATCTAGTCCAACCGCTTCCCATGCAGGAATTACAGCACTCCCAAGAAATGGTCATCCAGCTTTTGCTTAAAGACTTCCAAAGATGGAGCCTACCACTCTCTGAGGCAATTTATTCCACTATTGACCAGCTCTTGTAGGTCATTTCCACACTAGACTGTCATAGCTCTATTATTCCACTTGCAACATCCTCTGGAATCCTGGGGTTTGCAGTTTCGGGAGGCGCCGGCCGGCCCCTCCTGAAACTGCAAACTCCAGGATTCCATAGAATGTTGCAAGTGGAATAATAGAGCTATGACAGTCTAGTGCGGTAGTCAAGACATTACTCCTAATGTTTAGGTGGAATTTCCTTTCCTACAGTTGCATGGAACTGCAGAATCATAGAGTTGCAAGGGATAGCAGGGGGCATCTAATCCAACTCTCTGCCACACAGGAATTCAGAGCTAAAGTACCCCTGGAAAAAATGGCTGTCTAACCTCTTCTAAATATCTCCAAAGAAAGATAAGTCACTGTCCTCTGAAGCAAGGCCTTTCAGCATAGAACTACAGCTCCCAGGACTGCCTAAAGCTTTAGCCATGCTTCTGTGAAGGAGGGTTCTTCGAACTGTGGTCCCAAAAGAAGCAACTTTTCCAAGTGTGCACAGCACATGTTGAAGGGTCTCCTCAGTCTCAAGGGGGAGTTAGGAGAACTTGCCTGCACAAGAAAAGATAATCAAGCTGTTGCTGATGTTGCAAACATTTCTGAAGTGTGAATGGTGGAGAGGCAACATGCAGTCCAGGGAGTACCCCTTGTAGACTCAAGCAATGCCACTTTCACGGATCCCCTGTGAGGACACTGTAGCCCTCCAGGGGTTGGTGGACCCTGGATTAAGAACCACTTTTCTAGTTTGCTGACCTCCTTCTTCAACTATGTTGCTCAGACCTGGGCCATTTCTGCACTAGACTGTTATAGCGCTATGATTCCACTTGCAGCATCCTATGGAAGTGGTTCTCAACCTTCCTGATGCCGCGACCCTTTAATACAGTTCCTTATGTTGTGGTGACCCCCAACCACAAAATTATTTATTTATTATTTACAATGCCTCCCCCCCGGCAAAGGCTGCCTTGCCGGCCAGGAACAGGGGGGCGGGCAGGGTGGGAAAGAGGAGCCGTGTGTCTCCCCCGGGAAAAAACTCTGAGAACCCCCCTGGGTTCTGCTTCTGCTTCGCTCTCATTTCCACTGGGGGGGGCCGTGTGGGAAAAGTTTCCAGAGTGTCGACCCTGGCCAGGGGGGAGGAATCCCAGCGCCTTTGCCTTTTGCACCAGGCGCAGCTCGCCTCCTCTGGAAAAGCACCACCTTCTGGCCCCCCGGGCCTTCCGCAGCGCCCACCTCCGTGGTGAGTGGGGCAGGGGCCGTGGCGAGGAGGGGCCTGCCCCCTGTGCTGCCACCGCCCCCCCAAGCTGGCCCATCAGACGGGAGGTTCTCCCGGTAGCAGAGAAGGGGAGCGAGTTCAGCCCCTTCTGAACAGGGGGCAGGAGGATGCGAGCGCATGGCTCATGCTTGTGCACCACCACCGAGGAGGGAATGGAGCCTAAGACCATCGGAAATATGTATTTTCCGATGGTCTTTGGTGACCCCTGTGAAAGGGTCATTTGACCCCAAAAGGGGTCACGACCCACAGGTTGAGAACCGCTGTTGACAGTGGAATCATAGCCTATAACAGGCTAGTGCGGAAATGGCCCTGGACACAGGATTCTAGATGAGGCCTGACCAAAACCTGACTGTGCTTCCCCAATCCACTGACATGGACCAGGAGTGGCACGAGAGCATCTCAGAGCTACTCATCGTGAACCAAGTGCGAAGAAATACTCAGATGTAGCTTCTCTTTTTTTAAAGCGTAAAGTGATGATGACTCTTGTTCCTCTCCCAGCTTCTTTGCATTTATAACTTCCTTGTGGCCCCATCTCCCTGTGCTATAATGAGCACTTTGCTTTTAAAAATTGTTCATATCCGACTATAATAGAGATTTGTCCATCACAGGGTATTGATTTTAAAAAAAATCAATCTTTTCTGCATTAGTATTATTAGAAATATTTTCAGCATTACACTTCCATTTAAAAGAATGACTTCTTCAAACAATACTAAACAAACAAAGGAAGGACATCTAACACTTAACAAAATGAAATGCAGTGATGTTCTGCAAGACTTCCGGATGATAAAACCATTGCAATCAGTTCCTCAACATGATGGAGACATCAATTTGTATTGTTTTGAGTAAGTTGTTAACTGCCTTGATTCCCATTATGGCGGAAAAGGCAGGATATACATTAATAAAACAAAATAACAAAATAAAATAAATTTGGGATGGTCTTTGAGGAGAAAATGCTTTGGTTGCAAAGATGATAACTAAATACCAGGTTTTGTTGAGTTATCTTAATTTGTCAGTTGATTTCTCTGCTAAGGTTATTGACCAAACTTTGCCCTGGGGGGACAAAACTCATCCCATTCCTTCATGTAAGAAGAAATGAATCTGAATATATATATATATATCTTGTCCCACTGGATAAGATTATGAGAATTTTGATGTAGTAATGATAGCTGTTATGTTGTTGCTGTTGTTATGCATTTAGAGAGTAGTTCTTGCAAAAGTTCATTTGCACAAAACCCAAGTATTTATGTTTCAAAGAATCAGAACATTACACACGCTGCTTACGAAGAACTCCCTGCCCTGAGCAGGCAACTTGACAAGCCAAATACTCAACTGTCAAGCACTCCGTGTTTGCATACCGGCTATTCCATTGTCAATTCAGACCTAACTCAATCAGGCTAAATTCTGACCTTTCGGAGGCTTTGTCTCCAGCCCAGAAACTCATTGTTCTTCCCTAAGTACGGACTAGCCTGTGGCCACATTCCTCCCTATAAAAACCCTGACTTGGAGAGCTTCTTCAGATCGCTCCGGACTTCCATCCCGCCTTGCTACCGCTTTGCTTGGCGAGCCTTCCCCTCTGTCCCACGTACTGAGACTACACACCTTTGTACTTTCACAGTGGTCTACCCAGGGCTTCAGGACAGGTATAGTATCACCCAAATCAACAATCCCTCTTGAAAATCCCTCTGTCCCACTCCAACCTTTATTTTTCCATAGTTATCTGTGTGAGTGTGCTGCATACACTGTTTCTCTGTATTTTAATAAAGATCACAATTATTCTTAAACTCTGGTTTGCTTCTTGGCTTGGCCTGACCCCGTAGACTTTGGGTAAAAGATTCCGCTGCATTGCCCTGCCTCTCACAATTTCTAGCTTGTGCTCTTTGACTAATTTCCCTAACTTGTTTGATTGCGAGCGCATTTAGGTGTCCCTCGCGGGACCCTCAGTAAACAGGCTAACATCTGCCAGACACAGAACAGCCAAGGGTAGGAAGCCTGTGGGTTGGTGAATGCTCAGCTGTCACAGAGTTCTGCATGGAGAACTAGTTTGGTGCACTAAACCTCACAGGATTCCATCTCTATGATTCTATGCTGTCTTATGCACGTACAGTTTCCCTACAGATGTGACAAGGCATTTGTGTGCACTTTGCAATATCCACATTCAGTTTAATTTCACAGAATGAGGCCATTTCCGCACTAGTCTGTTATAGTGCTATTATTCCACTTGCAACATCCTATGGAATCCTGTGGTTTGCAGTTTTGGGAGGGGCCAGCCGGCCCCTCCCGAAACTGCAAACCCCAGGGTTCCATAGGATGTTGCAAGAGGAATAATAGCGCTATAACAGACTAGTGCGGAAATAGCCTGAGAGTTGCACACGTGGTGCCTTTGCTCATGGACATTCACTGTGCATGGAAGAAAACAACACACTGAGCATGCGCGCTCATTGCATTTGATGTCTTTGGTTGCACGTTTGATGTTTTGGTTCAGTTGTGCCATTCAGCACAACGATTGTATACCACAACCCCTGAACAATTCTGCATGCTACATAAACCTGGTGTAGGATTGTGTTCTCCTCCTTAAGGAGGGGTGACAAAAGCAAAGCAAAGAACATGGGTGCGACATTGCAAAACACCTTCAGCAGATTGCAAAGTTGAAGAAAGGCACATCTGGCGAGCCGTTTCCCCACTTCCCCCAAGTCTACCCCCTGCACTTTGCTCCTTTTTTCACATCTGGCCACCTGTCTCTCTGCCGGCACGGTTTCCCTTTCTTTTAACAAACCTGCTCACAGGTCATCCGCAATTGGATCTGGGGCCCACCAGCCGGAGGACCGCAGCTGTCTTGACAGCCCCACGGTCCCCACAGCCGAGAACGCCAAAGGCACAGCTGATGCCAGAGAGTCTATTTTTAGATACACTAACGTGGTTAAACGCTGAATTATGTATGAAAACCATATGTTTGCTCAGCTTGGAAGTGACCGGAGAGGCCTGGAAAGACCATGCAGGCTTCTTGCGTGGTTAATATCTTTTTCTTTGAAGAAATTGGTGGAGGAAGGAGAGGAGGAGGAGAAAGGGGGAAGAAGAAGAAGAAAAGAAAGAGGAACCACACGAGCAAAAAGGTAAATATGTACACACTGACAATGAGAAGGAAGAGAACTTTAAAAGACAAAATGTCAACAATTTTTCTGCATTACACTTTTATAGCACGATGATTCCACTTTCAACCTCCTATGGAATCCTGGGGTTTGCAGTTCTGGTAGGGGCCAGCCGGCCCCTCCCGGAACTGCAAACCCCAGGATTCCATAGGAGGTTGAAAGTGGAATCATCGCACTATAAGAGTGTAGTGCGGAAAAAGGCCAATGCAAAACAAGTTTGGAGCCCTGGTGGCGCAGTGGTTAAATGCCAGTACTGCAAGCCACAAGGTTGTGAGTTCGATCCTGCCCGGCTCCAAGGTTGACTCAGCCTTCCATCCTTCCGCAGGTTGGTAAAATGAGGACCCAGCTTGTTGGGGGCATGTATAGAAACGTTTCAAAATACATGCTGTTTGTAAGTTGTTTGCCGCCTCGATCCATATGGAGAGGCGGGATACAAATAAATAAATATAAATAAATAAATAAAGTTGGTACAATGTAAGTCCCATTTTCCCACTGCCATGAGGGGTTTGCCAAACTTGTATTGCCTGTGGACGACACGTATCCCATGGAAAGTCACCAAAATTATCTGGAGAAGCCACAGCAATGTGGCTTCTATTGCAACAGGTCCACCTTCACTTCTAGGTTGGAATCCTGTTGCTATGCTACTCCTTGGCAAGTTCCCTTAGCCATGTGCTTATACTTCTTCAGCTGCCATGCCAGGGTCTATATTCAGTTTGTGACTGTGAAAATGGAGACCCACAAGTGTAACCATTTCGCGGAGGCCTAAATCCGATGATTAGTCCCGAGAAGAGCAGAACCAACTGGATCTGTCTGTGTGATGACTTACTATTCAACCATTGATTCAACAGCTCCGCTGTAGTTGGAATTTTCAGCCCTGCAGTCATGCATTTTTATTTTTATTTTTATTTTTGTATAATTTTTATTTAAAGTTTGTCTTGAAAATAAAAAAACAAAACCTCACACTTCCATGCTTAAATCTTCCAGTTGAAATTGCTTATTTCCATTCCATTACAGACATAATTTCCATCTTACAGAGAGAAGAATATTTACATTATTTCTTCTTTGATTTCTTATACATTTATATCCTTACCCAATCCAGTACTCTTTCCCATCCTTTCTCAAAGTTCTGGATAGATTTATTCTTCAAAGAAAATGCTAATTTTTCCATTTTTTTATCATATCCAGAACTTTTAACTTCCATTCTTCTATACCAATATATTTCTTTTCTTTCCAGTGCTGCGCATATGTCAATCTTGCCACAGTTATTAGATGTAATAATATCTTCTGATGACTTCTGATTTCCCTTTGTTGCCCTCGCATATTTAACAAATAAAGCTCCAGTTTCATTTCAACATTCAGCTTACAAATTCTTTGGATTCCATCATGTACCCCCTTCCAAAAAATTTCTGCTATCTTACATGTCCACCACATATGGAAAAAAGACCCCCTCTTTTCATCACACTTCCAACAATTTGAGTTCCCATTTTTCGTTATTTTTTGTAATCTTCCTGGGGTCATATACCATCTGTAAAACATTCTATAAAAGTTTTCTCTTAAATTTAACTTTGGTGTAAATTTTATATCTGGCCCTTTTCGCCTGCTTTTTTTTTTTTGCGCGAGCGCCCCTTGAGTGTCGCATGAGTGGGAGCGTTGCTCCGTATAACGCACTCCCACTCGCGTGACGCTCACGAGGCTAAAATGGGGCGAGCGTGCATTTTTTTAATTTTTGGTTGTAAGCCGAAAATACTGTGCACTTGCGCAATGCTCGCAGCACCCTCGTGCATTTACCTGCGTGCGGTGCTTCGGCGAGCCAGGGCGGTTGTGCTTCCTTCCCCTAGCGCAGCCTACAGCTCCCAGACTGCGCTGCGGAAGGAAGGGGCAGGGCACTAGTGCAACAGTCGCGCTACCAGGAAGTCGATGCGGGGGGCAGAAGGGCTGTCGTGAGTGGCTCGCGCGAGCAGCTGCTCGCGCAAACGCCGCTCCCCACTGCTGCAACGAAGGTAAGGTGCAAAAAGGGCCTCTGTTTTCCACACTCTTTCCCAAGTTTCTAATTCAATTGAATGTCCCAAATTCTGTGCCCATCTAACCATTGTGCAGTCGTGCATTTTTAGATGGTGTGTAGCTACTCATCAGGGCCTTCAGTGGGTCCCTTGGGGACTGCAGAAACTTCCCCATGGCTTCCCCTTTGCAGAAATGAGCCATAAGCAGGCATGTTGGCAGATAAATAGTTGGGAACAGTAGCTGCTGCCAGCATGTCCACGATGAGTTGCCTGCTTCCCAGAAGAATCTCACAACTTTGCTCAGCCTCTTCTCTCCACGCCCAGCTGGCTGGTAGGTCAACCTCTTCACATTCTGGTTCTCCTTTCTTCTTTCCATCTACTTTCTTCAGAGCTTCCTTTTTCCTCCAAGCCAGCTTGGGCTCAGGTCTTCTTCTCAGGGTTGAGTTGGGTCAGAAGCCACCCTGTTGTTCCCATAATGCCTACAGGTGATGCTCCCTTGGTTTATCCGTGGTGTGTGTACCTGGTTGCCCAGGGTTACCGGAGGGTTAGTTCTATTCCTCTGCTTCTCCTGGCCTTTGAAATTCCAGTCAGAAGAATGGGCCAGTGTTCAAGTAACTCCATGAAGAAAGACGAACTTGAAGAATATCAGGTGAGCAAATAGCCAGTCCCCCAAAGCCAGCTATTGATAGCCATCATCATCACCATCACCATCATCCACTTGGAAAGGGCCTCATGGGCCATGGAGTCCAACCCCCTACTCAATGCAGGATCTCCATCTAGAGCATCTCTAGCAGAAGAGAGCTATCCAACTGCTTTTTGAAGACGTTCAGAGAAGGAGACCCCACCACACCTCTCTAGGCAATTGGCTCCATTGCCCAACTGCTCTTATTACCATCAAGAAGTCCCTTCTAATATCCAACTGAAATCTACCTTCCTGTAGCTTAAAACCCTTAGACCTAGTCCTCCTCCTTGGGGCAGCAGAGAACAAGCCTGTCCTGTCTGTGGCAGCCTTTGGGGTATATAAAGGGTGCAATCCTGTCACCCCTCAGTCTTCTCTTCATCAAGCTGAACATGCCCAGCTCCTTCAACCTCTCTTCATACATTTTGTTCTCCTTTCCTCTTATCCTCCTTAGCGTAGAATCCTAGAGTTGGAAGGGCCCCCCCAGACCACTAAGTCCAACCCCCTGCCCAGTGCAAGATCTCCAGCTAGAGCATCTCCACCAGGTAGCTGTCCAGCCTCTTTTTCAAGACACCCAGAGAAGGAGACCCCCACCAGCTCTCTAGGCAACTGGTTCCATTGCCTACCCGCTCTTATTACCATCAAGAAGTCTCTTCCAATGTCCAGTCAAAATCTACCCTCCTGTAACTAAACCATGAGGCCTGGTCCTAACCTCTGGAGTAGCAGAGAACAGGCCTGCCTCTTCTTCTTTGGGGCAGCCCTGGAGGTATGTGAAGAGTGCAATCATGTCAGTCCTCAGTCTTCTCTTTACCAAGCTGAACATGCCTATCTCCCTCAACTTTTCCTTCCATGTTATGTTCTCCATACCTTGTTATCAACCTTGTTGCCCTTCTTTGAACCTGCTCCAACTTGTCTAGATCCTTCCAGATGAACATGAGTCAGTAGTGTGATGCAGTGGCTAGAAAAAGCCAATGCGATTCTAGGGGCCACCAATAGGACTATAGCATCTAGGTCGAGGGAAGTCATAGGACCACTCTGTTCTGCTTTGGTCAGACTCCACTTGGAATCCTCAGTCCAGTTTTGGGCACCACAGTTCAGGAGGGGTATTGACAAGCTGGAGGAAGGCAACCAAAATTGTGAAGGATCTGGAAACCATGAAGCCTTCTGATGAATGGCTTAGGGAGCTGGGGGTGGTTAGCGTAGAGATAAATCATAGAATTATAGAATCATAGAGTTGGAAGAGACCCCAGGGGCCATCAAGTCCAACCCCCTGCCATGCAGGAACATCCTGCAAAACATTCTTAATGGATGGCCATCCAGCCTCTGCTTAAGAACCTCCAAAGAAGGAAGAGACTCCACCACACTCCATGGAGGCAGCAGATTCCAGTGCCAGACAGCTCTGACCATCAGGAAGTTTTTCCTGAGGTTCAGGTGGAATCTCCTTTCCTGCAGCTTGAATCCATTGCTCCTTATCCTGGCCTCTGGAGCAGCAGAAAACAAGCCCTCTCCCTCCTCAACATGATATCCCTTCAAATATTTAAACATGGCTATCGTGTCCCCTCTCAACCTCTCTTCTGCAGACTAAACATCCCCAGCTCCCTAAACTGCTCCTCAGAGGGCTTCATAGCTTCCAGACCCTTCACCATTTTGGTCGCCCTCTTCTGGACACGTTCCAGCTTGTCAACATCCTTCTTGATGAGAGAAGGTTAAGAAGGTTAAGAGAAGGTTAAGAAGTGACAAGATGCCACATTTAATATTTGAAGGTCTGTCATATGGTGAATGGAGGAAGCCTGTTTTCTGCTGCTCCAGAGACTAAGACACAAATGGAGCAATGGCTTCAGAATATCGATTGGAGGAAAGGAAGTTGTCTAGAAAAGGACCTTTGCCAAGATCTGCATAAACCAGGGTGGGGGGGCAGTGACAGAAGGGTCATTGGACAGCAACTCCCAGCATTCCTCACCACTTGCTTCATTGGCTAGGACTTAGAGTCCAGCAATATCTGGTGGGCTATCCTAATTCTCATGGTATCCATCACACACAGGGGTGCTTTCCTGCCAGGATCTGTGTCTCCTGTCGTATGAGTTTGCATACAGTGGAAAGTTCAATGTAGAATCCTAGCCATTTCCATACCAGACTGTTATAGCACTATTATTCCACTTTCAACATCCTATGGAATCCTAGGGTTTGCATAGGCCTGAGATATAAACTTCAAGCTTAATCCTTCTCAAATAATTTCACTTGACACAATTATATCACTAAGATGTCATCTAATTATCATCGCTGCATCCTATGGAATCCTGGGATTTTTAGTTTGATGAGACCCTAGAACTGTGTGGAAAATAGTAGACTGAAAACACACGTATCAGTATCGTTTACCTGAAAGAATTATGGCACTTTGCTCCCACTTTAACGGCCAAGGTTCTACCCTAGGGAATGTCAGGAACTGTAGTTTGATGACGTGCTTAGAATTCCCTTCCAAACTACAAATCCGGTGTGTCCATAGAATGGAACCATGGCAGTTAAACTGGGATTAAAGTGCTATAAATATGTTGTGCGGAAAAGACGAATGTGTATCTTCAATCTACCATTTCCCACCCGCTGTCCACAGCCCTTTGCAGTTGTTTTACACATCTGGAAACAGGTGAGTGTGTCTCAATAGAGGGGGACACGGTGACTCACGGGGTGTCCTTCTCTCTCCGTGATCCATTGCAGGTGCTGACATTTCTCACCAAGCGAGAAATCCTTCGGTAAGTAAGTCCACCTCTCATTTTACTTTTCCACAGATGCTGTAACTTGCCTGTAAAGGTAACTTGGTCAAATCAAGATGTATGTAAGTTCCATTGATTCAATAGGAGTGCTCTCACTGGGGCTAACCGTAGGACTCAGGCCTGTCAGGATAGTTTTTTTCAATACTCCCATACCACTTCATGACGTACAAAATCTTCAGATGGTTGATAGCGGTGATGCAGACTCCAGTCAACTGACTCAGACTCAGAAATGTTTCGAAATACATGCTATTTGTAAGTTGTTCACTGCCTCAATCCATATGGAGAGGCGGGATATAAATAAAAAAATAAATAAAAAAGTCGGACTTAAGTCGCTTCAGTGACTCGACTCAGGCCCTTTCTGCATGACATTTTCCATGCGAAGGGGTGCCTGGAGCGTCATGCGATTGTGAGGAGCAATCCACTCACAATCGCGTGACACTCCAGGGGCCGGCAGGTGCCGATCGCACACCTTTTCATTTTCGACTAGAAGCCAAAAAATGGTGCACAATTGTGCATTGCTCCTGGGCCCCGCGTGCACTTACCTGGCGTGTGGAGCCTCCGGAGCTGCGCCGGTCACGCTTCCTGCCCCAGCGCAGCCTGGGAAGGTCCCAGGCTGCACTGTGGAAGGAAGAGGCAGGGCTCTCGTGCAAGCAGGCAGCTCGTGCGAAGCCGAAGGACCCCGGAGGCGAGAGCCTCTCGCCAGAGGCTGCTTGCGCGATCCCCACACACCAGCGCCGGAAGAAGGTAAGGTGCGGAAAGGGCCTCAGCCGTAAATCATGCACTGACTTAACCCAACTCGAGACTTGTATATTTTTAGCGACTGACTTGCTGCCCTTGGTTCACTAACAGAACACATTCACCCAGAAACCTTATGATTTGAACATTGGTTCCATCTCTTTTTGCCTACTCCTCATATGACAATCTGTCTCAAGCTCAAAGTTTTCTTGGAGGGGAACAGCAAGTGTGTTAAGCAATAGGCTTGAGGTGGGCTTGAGGTCTGCTAAGCAGCCTGTCCGCGTTGCACCTTGGAGGAGCCTTCTAAAGCTTTTCCTAAGAGCAGAAAGCAAGACTCGTCCCCAGAGTGCAGGGTACATTTCTTGGAGGGGAACAGCAAATGTGTTAGACAACAGATCTGGGGAGGAAGGATCTTTCCTTTTAAAGCTTTTGAAGCTTCAGTAATGGGGAGTGAGAAGGATCCTATTCCCCACTTCCAAAGCTGTAGATGGCAACATTGCAAATGTAAAGGGCCAACTCCGCTTAAATTGTAAAAACTGACTTTATTCGACTCCGTCCAGAAATTCTGGAATACAGGCTGGGATATAAAGTTGGCTCCCAGACTTAAGACTTGACTTGAAATTATCTTCAAGGACTTGAGACTTGACTTGAGACTTGGAGGAAAAAACTTCAATACATCACTGGTTGATAGTAAGAATGCATACATAATGTGATATAAAGCCAACACTTGTGGTTGTTATGTGCCTTCAAGGAGCCAGTGTGTTATAGTTGTTTGATTGTTAGATGAGGACTCTGGAGACCAGGGTTTGAGTCTCCGCTTTATGATGTAAATCTTGGAGGATAAGAACAGAATTCAGAAGGAACTAGATAAACTAGAAAATTGGGTAGAAATTAATAAAATGAAATCTGATAGAGACAAAGGAAAAATTCTAACATTTAGGCTACAAAAACCAAACACACAGATACAGAATGTTGGAGGGGAGAAACATGTGCCAAAGTACTGTGGAGGGTTGGTGGATGATGGGAGCTATGCAAAACCACAATAACACTTCCTTCCTTGCACTGAGCTCTGCCCAAAAAGCTGTACCAGAATCAAGTGTATCAAAAACCAACATATACAGAGATTGTACACACAGCTTTAGAAGTGTGCACAGCAGAGTTTAAATTAGCAGCAATGCCCTGAAGCCACAAAAACTCACCCATGCAACTGTTATCTTCCAACTTGGAGGCATTTAATCTTCAGTTACGATACAGACATATTTACAAGATTCTCCAAACAGAAACTCAGCATTCCTCTAACACAGCAAGTGTGTATACTGTCTGGCATAGCCTCCGGCCAAACACAATCAGGCAATCGAGCGCACAGTTGGCTAGAACCCAGCTCCTTATATCCAACCCTTGCTGATGCAACTCTAGCCACCTTTGCATTTCCCATGTCTGATGCAACCCTCTGCCCCGGTTACATTTCACAATGACTCAGCCAGAATCACATGGGATTTCATCATGCACTGCCATACCCAGGTGCAATCCACAATGTACATCATATGTATTTTATTGGACTAAAGGTCATGTCCAACCTTTCCTCACAAGTACATGCCAAAAAGACCCTGGGAATATTGTTGATCATAAATTGACGATTAGCCAGCAGTGTGATGCTGCAGCAAAGAAGGTAAATACTATTCTAGCCTGCATTAATCGAAACATAGTTTCCAAGTGGAAAGATTGGGGTTGATGGTCCTTGAAGCCCCTTCCAACTGTATGATTCCCACCACAATCACAAGTGTAGTTAGTGGGCACACAAGAGAGGGCCTTCTCAGTGGCTGCCCCTAAACTCTGGAACTCCCTTCCCAAGGAGGCCAGAATGGCCCCCTTCTTGCTTTTCTTCCAGTGGCCGGCTAAAACCTTTTATTTCAGCCACGCCTCTAAAACAAAAAGTGTTAAAAGAATGGACTGAGGGCACAGCACTGTTTTAGACAGAATTGTTTTAAAGTGTTTTCATCTTTCTAATAATATTTTATGTCTGAAAGTGTAGTTTTAAGTCATTTTGATAGTTTAATCATATTTTAATGTTCATCATTTTTGGACGTTTTTAGTTTTTTAAAATTGTAAGCTGCCTTGAGTCACAATTTTGGGAGAAAGGAGGGGTAATAACAACAACAACACTTCCTGCATGGCAGAGGATTGGATTCCGTGGCCCTTAGGGTCTCTTCCAACTCTGATTCTATTATTCTAATGGCTTTTCTGAGCTGTGGGCCGCCAGGTAACGTTGCAAGCAGTGCTATCAAATTGCCAGCACGGCGGCTGGAGCAGGTCCAGCAGCTTAATATAAATCAGTTGTTGTTTTATTTTCTCCCTTTCCCAGCATCCATGATATTTTCTGCAGTTCATGTCCCCAAGGGAAGGATTACCGGCAAGAGAAACTCTCCACGGAGCAGGTGTGCGCTTGGCCTCAGCTAAAGGTAAGCCTGGCCCGCCGTCAGCAAAAATGTCAGGGTCTCCTGCTCCCTGGGGTACATGCTCCACAGGTGGGGGGTTTCTGAGCCACAGCCTCCATGGACGGGAAATCTCTGAAGGCTGTTCTTTGCAAATGTGCACACTGTGCAAGGGGGAGGAGACGGTGCCCAGGCAAGGCAGGGCCATTTCCGCACCTAGCCTGTTCTAGCGCGATGATTCCACTTTCAACCTCCTCTGGAATCCTGGGGTTTGCAGTTTCGGGAGGGGCCGGCTGGCCGGATATGGCCCTGGTCTAGTCCAGCGGTTAAGAGAGCAAGCTTCAAACAGGGAAGTCTCCAATCCAGACCTACCATTAATTCATCAGCTGGCTTGCCATATCTCCAAATTGTCCCAATTTAACAGAGACAGTCCCAATGAATTCTCTCTCCTTCACTTGTTCAGCTGCTTTAAAAATGTCCCAGTTTCCCTCTCCTCCTTTCACGATCCTCTTTCATCCTGCAAACTGAATTCAAAGTAGTTTGCATTCGATCCATTCAGCAGAGAGGAGAGGGCAAAATCTTACCCATCCCAGTCAGCCTAGGTAAAGGCAAACTGCTGTAGACCCTCCTAGCTTCTTCTGTACATTTTTCTGCATTTATAATTTTTGCCTTCTTGGCCACACTCTGATGTTGCTTGGCCACACCACAACCTGGTTTTCCCCTCTGAAAAGTTGGAGTGCGTGGATTTCCCACCTGACTGTTTAAGGAATAATAATACTGGTCTACCTTGCAAGGTTGTTGGAAAGATTCCAAGTAGATCGTAGAATCATAGAATCATAGAGTTGGAAGAGACCCCAGAGGCCCTCCAGTCCAACCCCCAGCTATGCAGGAACACCCATCAAAGCATTCCCAACAGATGACCATCCAGACTCTGCTTAAAAACCTCCAAAGAAGAAGGAGACTTCACCACACTCCATGGAGGCAGAAGATTCTACTGCTGGACAGTCCTGACTGTCAGGAAGTTCGTTTTGAGGTTCAGGTGGAATCTCCTTATTTGCAGCTTGAATCCATTGCTCCTTGTCCTGGTCTCTGGAGCAGCAGAAAACAAGCCCACTCTCTCCTCAACATGGCATCCCTTCAGATATTTAAACAGGGCTGTCATGTTCCCTTTTAACCTTCTCTTCTGCAGATTAAACATCCCCAGATCCCTAAGCTGCTCCCCATAGGGCTTCATGGCTTCCAGACCCTTCACCATTTTGATTGCCCTCCTCTGGACACATTCCAGTTTGTCGACATCCTTCTTGAATTGAGGTGCCCAGAACTGGACGCAGGATTCCAAATGAGGCCAGATGAGGCATGGAGAGAGCTTTGGACACTAGGAAGGGCTATAGAAATATATAACAACAATATTAGCAATAACTGATGCTGATGCTGATGGTGACGATTGTATCACTTCCTCTTAACTAGACAACCAATGAGAATTGAGGGTCATGAGGCACAAGAGCACTCTCTCCTGACCCTTGCCTTAAAACAACCCTTTGGATGGATCCAAATACATGCCTTCCAACTGTACCGATCTGGAAGGAATGTTTCTGGTTAATCCTCTGCCATCCCACTTTTTCACCTGCTTTTAAAATGATTCAGCTTCTCTCTTCTCATCCTCCCAATGTCCCCCTTGCTGCAAACTGAGTTCAAAGGGTAAAAGTAGTTTGCTTTTCCCCCTTTTCTTTTCCTGCAAATCGCACATAGAGAACACTTTGGCCGCTCTCTGCAGACAAAATGGCCACTGAAGAAACACACCCACCCACCCACCCAATCTGGAAGGAATGGTCTGAACTGGGGATCGGAGACCCAGGCCATTTCCGCACTTAGCCTGTTATAGTGCTATTTTTCCACTTCCAACATCCTATGGAATCCTGGGGTTTGCAGTTTAAGGAAGGGCCTCAAAGTGCTATTATTCCACTTTCAACATCCTATGGAAACCTGTGGTTTGCACTTTAACAGTCTAGTGCAGAAATGGCCCTAGAATTGGAAGGGGATCCCTGGACCATCAAGTCCAACTGCTTGCTCAGGGCAGGGTCTCTCGCAAGGGAGCAGTCCAAGCTCTTTCTGAAGGTGTCCAGAGAAGGAGACCCCCATCGCCTGTCTAGGCAATTGGCCCCACGGCCCAACTGCTCTTATGACGACCAAGAAGTTCCTTCCAACGTTCAGTCAAAATCTACCCTCCCATAACTTGAAACGATGAGAGCTGGTTCTCCCCTCTGGGGAAACAGAGAACAAACCTGCCTCTTCCTCTTTGTGGGGCAGCCCTTGAGGTATTTAAGGACTGCGGTCATGTCACCCTCAATCTTCTCTTCTCTTCTCTTCTCCAGGCTGAACACGCTCAACCTTTTTTGTCCTCCATGCTCCATATCATCTTTGTTGTCCTGCTCTCAACCATCTCTGACTTGCCGATTTGTTGTTAACTGCCATTAGGTCCACTTTGACTTATGGTGACTCTGGAAACGAGACACTTTCAAATCATGGAATCATGTCGGAAGAGACCCCAAGGGCCCTCCAGTCCAACCCTCTTCTGCCGTGCAGGAAGTCATCCCATCATCAACGGCCCCCTTCTCAGGTCTCGCAGACTTTTGTCTATGTTGTTGTCGTGGGACTTCAAGATGTTTCCAATAGACAAATCTATCAGGGGTTTTCCTTGGCAAGATTTGTTCAGAGTGGGCTTTCCTTTGCCTTCCTCTGAGGCTGAGAGAGTGGGACATACCCAAGGTCACCTAGGGGCCCTCCACGGCTGAGCAGGGATTCCAACTCTAGTCTTGAGAGTTATATTCCAATGCTCAAGCCATCAAATTCTTCTTCAAAAGAGGCACCCGGAACTGAACTCAGTACTCCAGATAACTAGTACTATTTGCTGCATGTTTATTGTTGTGGTTTAGCTGTGCAACATGGACTTTCAACACAAAAGTGCTGTGGCACAATGAAGGCATCACTCTGCATACAGAGATATATGCCATGCAACCCTTTCTACAGAACGTCAGTCCAGATCATAGAATCATAGAGCTGGAAGAGACCCCAGGGGCCATCCAACCCCCTTCTGCCATGCAGGAAGATGCAATCAAAGCACTCCCTCTGACAGATGGCCATCCAGCCCCTATTTAAAAACCTCCAAAGAAGGAGGAGACTCCAAAGCAGCAGTGTATTCCACTGTCCAACTCCTCTTACCATCAGGACATTATTCCTAACTTTCAGAAGGAATCTCTTTTCCTGCAGTTTGAAGCCATTGCTCCATGTCCAACTCTCTGGAGTAGCAGAAAACAAGCTTGCTCCATCCTCCAATTGAAATTCTTTCAAATATTTAAACACAGCTATCTTGTCACCTCTTAACCTTCTCTTCTCTAGGCTAAACCTACCTAGCTCCCTAAGCCACCCCTCACAGGACTTCATGGCTTCCAGGTCTTTGACCATTTTGGTTGCCCTCCTCGGGTACCTTCCAACTCATCAGTGTGCTTCCTAAACTGGAGTGCCCAGAAGTGGACACAGGGAGCCCTGGTGGTGCAGTGGTTAAATGCCAGTGGTTAAATGCCAGCACTGCAAGCCACAAGGTTGTGAGTTCGATCCTGCCGGGCTCCAAGGTTGACTCAGCCTTCCATCCTTCCGCAGGTCGGTAAAATGAGTACCCAGCTTGTTGGGGGCATGTATAGAAATGTTTCGAAATACATGCTATTTGTAAGTTGTTCGCTGCCTTGATCCATATGGAGAGGCGGGAAATAAATAAATAAAGGATTCCTCCTGGTGGGGTCTGACCAAAGCAGAATATGGTTGGGCTCATCAAGGATCTGCCTTCTGAATTGACTGTACTTCTCCCCAAATCCTCTTTCATTTCTTTCCTTCCAACTTATGCTCCTTCTCCCTGTCTCACCCATGAGCCACTGAAAAGCCAGGGCTTGTAATTAATGCAACGTGCTTGGCCATCCTGGGGCAACCATTAAAACAAAAAAAAGAAGAGAAAAAAGGCTGTGCTGTCTTCGTAACAAAGTCTCATTTAATTACTTTCTCTTGATGCACGGAGCCTCACTGGAGGCTGGATTAAGCAGATGTTCCTGGTACACGTGGCCGGCTCCCTCCCTCCCAGGTTAGCATCTGAATTCGGGTCACTGGGGGAATTCAACCTTTGCTAATTCTGACAGGAAGCGACCTTGTCTCCGGCACCCCTTGGACTAGTTGGCATACCAGTGGCATCTGGACTGCGAGCATTTAAAAGGACCAAAATGTGGGTTTTAATATGCAGCCTGTGATGGAAACACGGCCCTTGGAGAGAAAGTACATTTTAAAATGCACGTTCAAGCGCACATTTAAATGAAAACTATCACACAGAGCTTTTTCTTTTCTTTAATTTAATGATTTGCAGGTTACTGTGGAAATGCCGAATAGATGAATGAGGGAATGCATTTGTGAGACCCTTTTGTTTAAGCAGCCTTTTAATATACACGCAGGGAAGCTCTTATGTCATGTCTTGGTTCACTTGCTCCCAAAACGTTGCTCAGAGTTCCAAAACGGAAGTGTTTATGTTCCCACAGCAAGGCCATTTCTGCACTAGACTGTTATAGCGCTATTATTCCACTTGCAACATCCTATGGAATCCTGGGGTTTGCATTTTCGGGAGGGGCCAGCGGGCCCCTCCCGAAACTGCAAACCCCAAGATTCCATAGGATGTTGCAAGTGGAATAATACGCTATAACAGTCTAGTGCAGAAATGGTAACATACTCACTTTTCCAAAAGTATAGGAAGCATTTATATTGGTTACAAGCATTTATACTGATTACAAGTTTTATACCTGATCATACAAATTTTGGTGCACATATCAATTATTGGTTAAAGTGGTACATATCACCCCACCCCACCAGGACAAGCATTTTCCCAGGCTTATAATTATTTATATCTTTCATCACGGGAGCAAACACAAGTTCCTCTGCCCGTATCTGTGCATAGCTGATTCCCATAACACCTCCTCGCTACTTCACTGTGACTCCCCCCATCTCTTTCCCTTTTTCCCTGATGCAAAGTGAGATCATAGAATCATAGAATCATAGAAATGTAGAGTTGGAAGAGACCCCGGGGGCCATCCAGTCCAACCCCCTGCCATGCAGGAAGACCCTCAAAGCACTCCCGACAGATGACCATCAAGCCTCTGCTTAAAAACCTCCAAGGAAGGAGACTCCACTATACACTCCAAGGCAGCAGATTCCACTGCCGGACAGCCCTGACCGTCAGGAAGTTCTTCCTAAGGTTCAGTGGAATCTCCTTTCCTGCAGCTTGAATCCATTGCTCCTTGTCCTGGTCTCTGGAGCAGCAGAAAACAAGCCCTCCCCCTCCTCTACATGGCATCCCTTCAGATATTTAAACATGGCTATCATGTCCCCTCTTAACCTTCTCTTCTGCAGACTAAACATCCCCAGCTCTCTAAGTCTATCCTCATAGGGCTTCATGGCTTCCAGGCCTCTCACCATTTTGGTCGCCCTCCTCTGGACTTGCTCCAGCTTGTCAATATCCTTCTTGAATTGGGGTGCCCAGAACTGGACACAGTATTCAAGATGAGGTCTAACCAAAGCAGAGTAGAGTGGTACCAGTACCTCCCTCGATCTAGACCCCAGACTCCTATTGATGCAGTCGAGAATTGCATTGGCTTTCTTGGCTGCCGCATCACACGGCTGACTCATGTTCAGCTTGTGGTCTATGAAGACTCCTAGATTCCTTTCACACGTACTGCTATCCAGCCACGTGTCCCCCATCCTATATTTCTGTATTCCATTATTTCTGCCTAAGTGTAGGACCTTAACTTCTCTCTCTGTTGAATTTCATTTTGTTCACCTTGGCCCAGCTCTCCAATCTGTCCAGGTCATTTTGAATTTTGATCCTGTCCTCTTGCGTATTAGCCACCCCTCCCAATTTGGTATCATCTGCAAATTTGATGAGCATGCCCTCTATTCCTTCATCCAAGTCGTTGATAAAAATATTGAACAGCACTGGGCCCAGGACAGAACCCTGTGGCACCCGCTACTCAAACCTACAGCAGTCAACCATTTGGAGCCTTGAAATATTTCAGAGGCTTCAACCGGACACACAGTTCCAGATAGTACTTAGCGTAATGCAGCTATACCGTGATAGCATCCTGACATTTTACTGGGACACTTTATCTTTTAAAACTTTTCTGTGTCTTTGAAATGATTTTATACTGTTTTATGTGGGGAGCGTAATTGTTTTAAAATGTTTATTGTTCGGTTGTTGTTGTTGTTGTTGTTGTTGTTGTTTTTTAAATTGACTCTTTCTGGAAACCACTTTGGGTCTCACTCTGTGAGAAAGGCGTTGTCCCAATGAAATAAATAAAATGCAAACACAGCAGGCTGGAAAGCTGTCGGTCTCCTAATGCATGCATAAGTTTCCCTACAGAAGGGACTGGATATTTTTGTCTGATGTTGCATGGGCACATTCAGTGCAAGGTGCTACCAGGGCTGTGGGTGAGCATGGAAGCACATGTATTCTCATGTCCTGGTAATTTACTCTCTGAAAATTTCGCTCAGAGTTTCAAGCAGAAGCATTTATTAAAAAAAGCAAGCAACGTAGCTTTTCCACAAGCTGCTGAGACTGAAGTTTCTAGGCTCGTTACAGTTTTTATACCTTGTTATACAAATTTTGGTATGCATATGAACATACAACATCAACCAACACCAGCATTTTCCCGGGCTTACAATTATTTATATATCTTTCACCATGGGAGCTGGACATGTTCCTGTCCCATTATCTTATGCACAGTCATTTCTCATAACACCACCTCTCTATTTTGATGTTTCCTTTGATCTTTTCCCCCTCTTTTCCAATGCATTGAACATGCAGTGATTACCCATTTGGAGCCTTGGGAATAATTTAAAGGTTTAAGCCAGAAACACAGTTGCAGGCAGTAGTTAGCAATGAATACATAATAGCCCATTGCTAATAATGCTCTCTTTAGATCGAATGCGGCTTTGCTATACATACACCAATGCATATATATGACAGGAGCCACGTTCCCTGATATGTGCACTGCCCATGAAGGCACATGGAACATGGATGTAGATTGTACACTTGTTTCCAAGCAGTTTTGTGTGTTAACATCCCATTGAACAGAGTTGTCATTCAGCCTAAGAGTTGCATTGCACCATCTAACTCCACATGTGGGAAACAGCAAACTGTGCTTAAAAATTCAAACACTGGAGGGTTTAATTAAAATCCAAGAAATAAATATATTTAGCTGCACTGTCAATTTAGATTACTGTCTGCGGGTTTACATTTTTCTTTTTCTTTTTTACACGTTTAATTAATGCTCTTTGCACAGAAGGAATGCATTGGGCAGCAGGTGACATGAATCAGAGGAGCTCAGCATGTTCCTCACGAGTGGGGAAATGGTGGACCCTTTAGGAAAAACCCCTGGAACTGGCACAAGGCACATCTCTAGGGCCATTTCCGCACTAGCCTGTTATAGTGCGATGATTCCACTTTCAACCTCCTCTGGAATCCTGGGGTTTGCAGTTTCGGGAGGGGCCGGTCGGCCCCTCCCAAAACTGCAAACCCCAGGATTCCAGAGGAGGTTGAAAGTGGAATCATCGCGCCATAACAGGCTAGTGCGGAAATGGTCTAAGCCTTCAATAGGCAAGTGTGTGCATAGGTGCACCAGCGAGTATTTTGAAAAAAGCTTTTACACCCTCTCCTCCAACTGTCCCAATTTGCCAGGGACACTCCCATTTAATTCTCTGTCATCCCACTTTTTCAGTTCCTTTTAAAACGTCCCAGTTTCTCTCTCCCCATCCTCAGCTGACTTCCGTTCCTGCAAACTGAGTTCAAAGGCCAAAAGGAGTTTGCATTTCATTAACTCAGCAACGAAAAAAGGGACTGGAAGGACTGGAATTTTGCCCTTCCCAGTCAGCTCAGGCAAAAGCCAACTGCTACAGCTTCTCCTAACTTGTTTGTCCTTCCTCGTGAATAATTTTTCCCCGTCTTGACCGCATGCTGATGCTGCTTGGCCACAGAGGTCCTGGTTTGCCCCCGTGGAATTATAGTAGCATAGAAACAGAGAGTTGGAAGAGACCACAAGGGTCATCCAGTCCAACCCCATTCTGCCAAGCAATAAGGCACCATCAAGGCACTCCTGACACCTTCTGTTCAAAAACAGAGACTCCACCACAATCCCAGGCAGCAGCATATTCCCCTCTTGAACAGCGGTTACTGTCAGGAAGTTCTTCCTAATGTTTTGGTGGAATCTCTTTTCCTGAAATTTGAACCCATTGCTCCGTGTCCTCGTCTCTGGAGCAGCAGAAAAGAGGCTTGCTCCGTCCTCCATATGACATCTCTTCAAATATTTAAACATAATTACCATGTCGCCTCTTAGCCTTCTCTTGTCCAAGTTAAACATCCCCAGTTCCCTAAGCTGCTCTTCATGGGGCTTCATGGTTCCATTTTGGCCACCCTCCTCTGGACATGTTCCAGCTTCTCAGTATCCTTCCCTGATGCCAGTCAGAGCTGACCACAGTGGATTAGATAGATTAATGATCAGAATAAAGTATCTTCCTACTTGCCTCTGCAGAAAGTCTTGGGTTCAAGTCATAGTATCTCCAGCTCAGGTGGGGAAATGATCTTGTTTGAAATCCTAGAGAGCCACTGCTGCTGGTCAGAGCTGGTAATACTAATCTAGATGTGTTACCCTGTATTGTGGGGGTCCCGGGAGGGATGCCCAAATAGCCAAAATAAAACACAAGATGGGGAAATTAACTCGAGCACTCTCTTAAGCTAATGAGAGGCAGGGTAACTTTAGCTGGGACCTTTTAACCCTATGTCTACAGCGTCAGGTCAGGAGAGCAGTCAGACAGTTTTAAAATTGTAAAAATAATAATAGCTTTATTCAAAGATAAGCAACAGAAAAGACACCACATGCACACAGCTAATTAGAAATTAGAAATAAGAGTTTTCGGGGGAAATGGGTGATACGACACCTTTTCTCGTAGTCCTGGAGAAAACAGAGAGTTGCAGGGAAGAAAGCTCAGCACGGTTCACTGAGGGGGCAACTCGCTGGACAAACCGACAGCAAGGTGGGATAGCAGTCCAGAGTGTTCCGAGGAGGACTCAGAGTCGGGGACTTTTTAGAGGGTGGATGGTGCCTACAGGCCATGCCATGCTCGGTGAGAACAAAGGAAATTTGGAGCAGGAGAAAAGCATTGGAAAAGGTCAGGTTTTACATGATTAGCTTAGCACTGGATGACAATAGAACCATAGAATCATAGAACGATAGAAATGTAGAGTTCGAAGAGACCCCAGGGGCCATCCAGTCCAACCCCCTGCCATGCAGGAACACCCTCAAAGCACTCCCGACAGATGGCCATCAAGTCTCTGCTTAAAAACCTCCAAAGAAGGAGACTCCACCACACTCCATGGAGGCAGCAGATTCCACTGCCGGACAGCCCTGACTGTCAGGAAGTTCTTCCTGAGGTTCAGGTGGAATCTCCTTTCCTGCAGCTTGAATCCATTGCTCCTTGTCCTGGTCTCTGGAGCAGTGGAAAACAAGCCCTCTCCTTCCTCTACATGGCATCCCTTCAAATATTAAACATGGCTCTCATGTCCCCTTTTAACCTTCTCTTCTGCAGACTAAACATATCCAGCTCTCTAAGTCTATCCTCATAGGGCTTCATGGCTTCCAGGCCTCTCACCATCTTGGTCGCCCTCCTCTGCACTTGCTCCAGTTTGACCATGTCCTTCTTGAATTGGGGTGCCCAGAACTGGACACAGGATTCAAGATGAGGTCTAACCAAAGCAGTGATACTAGTACCTCCTTCGATCTAGACACCATACTCCTATTGATGCAGCCGAGAATTGCATTGGCTTTCTTGGCTGCTGCATCACACTGCTGACTCATGTTCAGCTTGTGGTCTATGAAGACTCCTAGATCCCTTTCACACGTACTGCTATCCACCCACGTGTCCCCCATCCTATATTTCTGTATTCCATTTTTTCTACCCAAGTGTAGGACCTTACACTTCTCTCTCTGTTGAATTTCATTTTGTTAGCCTTGGCCCAGCAATCCAATCTGTCCAGGTCATTTTGAATTCTGATCCTGTTCTCTGGGGAATTAGCCACCCCTCCCCATTTGGTGTCATCTGCAAATTTGATGAGCATGCCCTCTATTCCTTCATCCAAGTCATTGATAAAAATGTTGAACAACACTGGGCCCAGGACAGAACCCTGTGGCAGCCAGTATCCAAATGGCTCAGTATTGAGAGGGTGCCGGCTCAGAGCCATGCATCTTTGTGTAAAGTCGCACTTCAGCAAGGTGTGTCTGCAAGAAAATGGTCCCCGAAGCAACGGAGTGGGATTAATCTGCCTGCCTAAATGGGGATTGGAATGTCCAAACATTACCGGCCGCGCCTGTTTACGTGCTTGTCCGGCGGCCCTTGCAAACACGTGGAGCAGGGTGGCAGAGAAAGGGCAAGTGAAGGCCAAATAAGTTTGATATCAAGGCGATATCAAGTGCTATCACCGGGCATGTCTGAACCGTGGTAACAGATGGACCGAGGTTCTGTGAATCAACATAAGGGCAGCTTCCCAGGTCCCTCTGCAGAAGACTCCTGGTTCAGTCCCCAGCATCTCCCTGTTGGGTGAGGGAAACATCCCGCTTGACCCTTTCAGAGGGTCATGGGTGCCAATCAGAGTTGGTAAAGACAGGTTCACTGAGGTACAGCCCATTGGTTTGGCAAAGGACTTTCCTTCTTGGTGCAACCTAGAAAGGGACAGACACTTTGAGGCTTGGTTCCATTTGTCAACACCTAGATGACTGCCTAGAATTAATTTGACAGTTGCCTTTCCAATAAATACAGTCAAGGGCTCGGTCAGCAAAGGCATGAGGTTGAACATCCCCTCGCTTATCTTGCTGGGAGCTGCTTGTCAGAAGGCAGGCTTGTAGAGTGCAATCGATCATCCCAGGTTGTCTTCAGCGGCCTCATGTGCCATCATTTCTCTTGCTGACAGCAGCGTCTCTCAGCAGTGGCCAAAAACCTCGTTTAGAAATTCAGCAAGTGCCAGGCTACAAAACTGAAGCTTTCAGGGATTCACAACTGGGTGACAAAAGGAGACTCACCCCATTCATTGTGTCGCCAATGCAAGATGACATTTCTCCATCTGCAAGAGCTGAGCTGAGCTTTGTTGTGTTTTTTCCTCCAAAGAAGATATTAAATGTGAGCCAACAGTGTAATGTGGCAGCTAAAAAAGCCAGTGCAATTCTAGGCCGCATCAACGAGTGCACATTGGCCAGATCAAGGAAAGAAATAATATCATCCTATTCATTTTTAGTCAGACCCCACCTGGAATAATCCTGTCTCCAGTTCTGGGCACCACAATTGAGGAAGGACATGGACAAGCTGGAAGGTGTCCAGAGGAGGGTGAGCAAAAGGATAGAAGGCCTGGAAACTATGAAGCTATAGGAGGGGGAATTGAGGGAGCTGGTCTCCTCAACATCCTACACATGCCAGATCCTATCTGATCTTGGAAACTAAGCAGGGTCAAGCCTGATTAGTACTTGGATGGGAGAGTGCCAATGAATCTAGGGTAGATTAAGCTCTATTTCAGAGGAAGGAACCAGCCAAACCACCTCTGAGGATTCCTTGCCCGAGAAGAAAACGCTATGGAGTTCACCATATGTCAACAGATGACATGAAAGCTCACGCACGCACAACAACATACCCTCGAGCTCTCCCAATTTGAGGGAGCCCATACTGATTAATCCTTTGTCTCTCCACTTTTTAAGTTGCTTTTAAAACATCCTGGCTTCTCCCTCCTCTTCCTGCTTTCCCCCTTTGCTTTCAGCTTATTTAAGTTTCTCAAAACTGAGTTCAGACTACAAAAGATGTTTGTACTCAGTTAACTCAGCTGGGGGAAGAGAAGAGGAGAGGTGAGGAGAGGTGAGGTGAGGTGGATTTAGCCCTTCTCTGGAGGCTCAGGCAAAAGCAAACTGCTGCAGACTCTTTTAGCTTGTGTTTTCTTCCTTATTGATAACTTTTGCAACCTTGGGCACACTCTGATGTTACTTGGCCACACGTGTCCCAGTTTCCATCTGTGACATGTTGGAGGGCATGTAATAGTAACACCACCAACACTGTCATGAACCAGCTAACTTCTCCTGTCCTCCAAGATTTCTCAAAAATTATAGCAAGCGGTTCCGAAATGACCTCTGCCAGCTCTTTTAATATCCTAGGATGCAATTCATCTGGCCCTGGAGACTTGAATTCATCCAATGCGGCCAGGTATTCCTGTACCACCTCTCTACTTATTATGTGCCTCATTTCCTCTGCTTCCTCCCCTGCTCCCCAACCGCCAGGTTGAGTGCTTGTATCCTTCTGGGAAAATATGGAGGCAAAGAAGGTGTTAAGTAGCTCTGCCTTTTCTCTCCCCCCTGTGAGTAATTCGCCATCTTCTCTGCATAACGACCCTACTGTCTCCTTCTTTTTCCTTTTGCTGCGGACATATTTAAAAAAGCCCTTTTTATTGTTTTTAATGTCTCTGGCCAGCCTAAGTTCGTTTTGTGCTTTAGCCCTTCTGACTTCCTCCCTACATCTCCTGGCTACCTGCTTAAATTCTTCTTTGGTGGTTTCCCCCTTCTTCCATTTCCTATACATGTTTCTCTTAACTCTTAGCTCAGCTGAGAGTTCTTTAGTCAACCATTCTGGTTTCTTCAGATGCCTTCTATTTTTCCTCCTTAATGGCACTGTTTTAGACTGTGCCTTCAGTATCTCCTTTTTAAGGAACTCCCATCCCTCCTGAACTCCTTTCCCTTTAACTATTCCTGACCACGGAATTCCAGCCAGCAGAGAGAAATGTAAGGTCCTACACTTAGGCAGAAATAATGGAATCCACAAATATAGGATGGGGGACACGTGGCTGGATAGCAGTACGTGTTAAAGGGATCTAGGAGTCTTCATAGACCACAAGCTGAACATGAGTCAGCAGTGTGATGCGGCAGCCAAGAAAGCCAATGCAATTCTCGGCTGCATCAATAGGAGTATGGTGTCTAGATCGAGGGAGGTACTGGTACCACTCTACTCTGCTTTGGTTAGACCCCTTCTTGAATACTGTGTCCAGTTCTGGGCACCCCAATTCAAGAAGGATATTGACAATCTGGAGCACGTCCAGAGGAGGGCGACCAAAATGGTGAGAGGCCTGGAAGCCATGAAGCCCTATGAGGATAGACTTAGGGAGCTGGGGATGTTTAGTCTGCAGAAGAGAAGGTTAAGAAGGGACATGATAGCCATGTTTAAATATTTGAAGGGATGCCACGTAGAGGAAGGAGAGGGCTTGTTTTCTGCTGCTCCAGAGACCAGGACGAGGAGCAATGGATTCAAGCTGCAGGAAAGGAGATTCCACTGAACCTTAGGAAGAAATTCCTGACGGTCAGGGCTGTCCGGCAGTGGAATCTGCTGCCTCCGTGGAGTGTAGTGGAGTCTCCTTCCTTGGAGGTTTTTAAGCAGAGGCTTGATGGTCATCTGTCGGGAGTGCTTTGAGGGTCTTCCTGCATGGCAGGGGGTTGGACTGGATGGCCCCTGGGGTCTCTTCCAACTCTGAATTTCTATGATTCTATGATTCTAACAGATCACTCACAGTGAGGCTACAGACCTCAGACCTTTACCTTCCTTCTCCCCCAGTGATGTAGGGGGTGAGTGGGAGGAGAAGCCACGTGAGAATCCTAGAAGGCTACAGCTTGCTGATCTGTGCCTTCCTTCCCCACCCCAATCCTACATGGGGTGAGAAGGGGTGGGATGGGGGAGGAGGGCCAGGAAAGGATCCTGACCAAGGATCCCTGCTACTGGAGACTTTCCCTGCCCCACTTCCCAAGATGAAACTGCAGAGTAGGGAGGAAAACAGGATTAAAGCATTTGTTCTCCCTTGCAGGAGCAAGCGATTTAACACAGAACGTCCTCACTATAAGAGAAGGTTTACTGGCAGCAAAGGTAACAGCAGGGAATCTACAGCAAAGGAAAACACCCCAGCTGAGGTGTTCCTGGAATCCTAGAGTTGGAAGGGGCCCCAGGGGCCATCGAGTCCATCCTTTGCTCATTGCAGAAACTCCAGCTGGAGTATCTCCAGCAGCAGGCAGCTGTCCAGCCTCCTTTGGAAGACATCCAGAGAAGAAGACCCCACCACCTCTCTGTGTTACCCTGATTTCTGGGGTCCTGTGGGGGATGCCTTGATGTGCTCCATGTGATAGGAAATGGAAACTCGACAGAGCACAAGCTATAGCCATGCGAGAGACAGGGTAACCTAGCGGGGTCCTTTTACCTAGTTTTTACGGGGTCAGGCCAAGCCAAAAACCAAACAAAGATGTCCAATAAATGATTTTATTGAATGAAAGTCTCACGCAGCAACGCAATCACTTGTGCACTCACTCAAGACTTAAGAAGCAAAGAGTGGAAACTGGATAGGGGAAAAATTGAAGGGATCATAGTCGGGGTGATACTGCACCTTTTCCTGAAGTCCTTGGTCTGGGAAAAACAGCGAACGAAGTAGAGCTCAGCACGGAGAGGGCTGAGGGGATCACTCAACGGACGGAGCAACGGTCTGCTGGTATGACCGGGAGTTATCCGAAGGAACTCTCAAAAACTAGGACTATTTGTAGGTGAAAACGTACCTTGAGGGCAAATCCTCTCCCGGGGAGAACAATGGGTGTTGCAATGGAAAAGAAGCTTCACATTGGCCACTCCCCTTGCATGATGAGATTACGAGGTGTAGCCAAAGTCTCAGGATCTTCAGTTGCCTTGGGTTGTGATGTGAATTTATGTAGATGGTCCTTGCTTGATAGGATTTTACTGCTATCGGTGCTCAACTTGGGGCAAACACTCTAATCCCCTCAAGTTGGCTTCTCAGAGGCTGGGGGTCCTTTGTCTACTATGAGCTTGCATAGCTTGAGGTCTCCTGGGGCTACGGGACGAGGGATTGTACTGGCCTGACCTGGTTTTCGATCATCTGACTGTTGCTGCCTATGTGCCCATCTGGGCGACTTCTCTGGCATGTTGAATCGCAATTAATATCAAAAATTGTAGACCCCGGGATAGGGTTTACCAATGAGGTAACATCTGGACGATCTGTTCCATTCTCCAAGTGCTTTCGCCATCAAGAAGGTCCTTCTAATGTTCCTTTAAAATCTATCCCCAGTAACTTAAAACTCTTGGGCTGTGTCTGGAAGAGGGTGATCAAAATGGTAAAAGGCCATTGCTCTGTGTCCTGGTCTCTGAAGCAGCAGATTCCACCTTAACCTTAGAAAAAACATACTGGTAGGAAGTGCACTTCAACAGCAGAATCGGCTGCTGCCTGAAAGTGTGGTGGAGTCTCCTTCTTTGGAGGTTTTTAAGCAGAGGCTGGACGGTCATCTTTTGGCAGTGCTTTGATGGTGGCCATTTCCACACAACACTCTTATTGCACGATGATTCCACTTTCAACCTCCTATGGAATCTGGGGTTTGCAGTTCCAGAAGGGGCCGGCCAGCCCCTCCTGGAACTGCAAACCCCAGGATTCCATAGGAGGTTGAAAGTGGAATCCGCGCTATAAGAGTGTCGTGTGGAAATGTCCGGTGTCTTCCTGCATGGCAGACGGGGGTTGGACTCAAAGGCCCTTGAGGTCTCTTCCAGCTCTAGGATTCTAAGACCCCAGTATTAATGATGGCATTTCCTTCTACTCTAAATCATGCCGGCTAGCATCCTCTTTCATGGTCTGCATTATATAATTTTACTTATTCTCAACTGCACAGCGCAAGCACTAAGAGACTCTGTTAGTGAAGGATGTCCCAATGTGTTCTGCACTCTCTAGCTCAGAGCTTTCCAAACTTTTCCTGTTGGTGACACACTTTTTTAGACGTGCATCGTTTTGTGACACAGTAGTTCAGTTTTACTAGCAAATCAGAGGTTAAACAAACCCCTTATAAGAGATATGGGCACATACATAAATTGCAATAACAAAATGTATGAGGACACACCACAGCTCATGAAAACCTTTCATAAATTTCCAAAAATATATGATTTATAAATAGTAACGTACATTTCCAAGGTTGTAGGTGACACACCTACACACTGATGGGTTGCGGGACACCATTTGGAAAGCTCTGCTCTAGCTCGTGTCCCAATGCACAACAGTTCTGATGTGCATTGCAGCCAATGTGCATAGGGACTGATGCGCATGAGTCCGGTCGTACATCTTCCACATTGCTGGCTCCCCTACATTGCAATGTAACAGGAGCCCCTTAATGAACACAGATGCTATGGAACTCTTCGATTCCAGTTCCCAGAGATGTAAGTCCACTTAAAAAAGTGTAAGTCCTCAACAGGATTCCGTCTGTTATTAATAAATTAATACTTAGGCCCTTTTCGCAGTGCCGGCGCTCGCGTGACGGAGGAGGGCGGCTCGTGCAAGAAGCCTTCTCTGGGAGGCTGCTGCTTCCCCCTCCTTCCTTCCGCAGGCGAAGGAACGAGTGGGGAAGCCGCAGCCTCCTGGAGGCGGTGGCGGCTCGCGCATCCGCCCATCCCCCCGCGCGCGCGAGAAAGGCGCTCGTCCCATCCGCCCCCCCGCAAGCGAGAGAGAAAGGCGCTCGTCCCGTCCGCCCCTCCCTCGCACGAGAGAGAAAGGCGCTCGTCCCGTCCGCCCCCCCGCGCGCGCGCGAAGTAGTACGTGTCGCGTCCGTCGCGCTAGCGCCCCGCCCCGTCCCTTCCTTCCGCAGGGGCGGAGGGAAGGAAGCGCGACCCGGCCGGCTCCTGGACGCTCCGCACGAGAGGTAAGTGCGCGCGGGTGCCAGGAGCGTTGCGCGAGCGCGGGTGATTTTCGCTTTGAAGCGAAAATCAAAAAACCCGCGCTCGCGCCGCTTCAGCCCCGTGAGCCCGGCGGAAGTGGGAGTGTGTCGTGCCGAGCGACGCTCCCACTCCCGCGAGGCTCACGGGGCTGTCGCGCGAGAAAAGACCCGTGCGAAAAGGGCCTTAGTTAGCCCATTAATTACAGTCAGACAGTTGTTTGTATTTGTGTGTGTGTGTGTGTGTGTGTCTTCAGCTGGATGGCAGCCGAAACTCAGATCAAGGAGTTACATTTCCACTAGCCCTGCAGCAATCTGACCGTTTTGTCCCTAAGCGGGGACCTTTTTCCCCATTAGCATTCCAGAACTCAGCTGCAGAAAAGAGAGGAAAAATCAACATTGCTAAGATGCCTGCTGAGAGGAATAGCTGATAAGACTCATGAAACAATTTAACACAGGATCAGCTGAAGCATCAAGCATTTATTTTAAAATAATACGTTTCTGCAGACACGGGTGCTCCCCAGAGAGAAGGACACCCCCTCCACAAAACAACACACATTTTATTCTCTAGGCCAGCTTCCCTCCCCTTGGACAGGACCCAAAAGTTACAGCTGCCCCTTTACTAAATTATGCCAACTTTCTTGTTATCCACTATCTTTTACTCTTTAGAGCCTTGTCCTTCAGACTTGTGGGTGCCTCCCAAGATGGGAGGACACCTCGTCTTTTATCCGTCTCGTTCCTCGCTCCTGGGAATTCAAGGCCCACTCCCTGCTCAGCTGCCAGTTCTACAAATCTGTTTATTTAAAAAGCATGTTAACCCTTTAACAAAATAATAGGCTGTTCACCTCAATGAGGGCTTCACCTCTATCTAAAATCTTCCTTCTTAGACTTCTTGTGTTACTGGAGCTTAAATATAAAATATACCAAAATATATGTGTAAGCATATCTAGAATGTGTTATAACAGTGGTTCTCAACCTGGGGGTCGGGACCCCTTTGGGGGTCGAATGACCATTTCACAGGAGTCGCGGTTCCTCAATCCTGCCCCCCCCTTTTAAAAGAAGGTGGCCTCACACCCCATGGGAGCAGTGCTTCTGAGACCCCTGCGCTGGGGTTCAAACTGCAAACCCCAAGATTCCATAGGATGGTGAAAGTGGAATCATAGCGCTATAACAGTCTAGTGCAGAAATAGCCAGGATGACTTTCTCCTCTCGCTTTTGTTGTGCGTGGACCCTTGGCGCTTGCCACGTGCATGTGTTGTGGTCTTCGCCCTGACTGTCTTGCATTTCTCGCTTTTTGTACGTTCAGCGTCCGCACTCCCTTTAAGGGAGGGAAGGAGGGAGGGAAACAAAACGCGTCTGCTTATGCCGCCGCCATCTTTCCTCTCTCCCCGTCCTTTCCTCCCTGCGCCTCGTGTAAAATGTGGGCTGTTTCGGCCTTGCCTTTGGGAGTGACTGGCTTTTTGAACTGTGGAAACCCAACATTCAGAACTAGAACTACTGCCTTAATTCTGGCATTGATGGACGCTTTCTGTGCTTAAAAAAGGTGGGAAGGGTTACCAGTTTTTAGGCATTAGAAGTCTATCCAGAGCAGTGATTTAGGGCAGTGTTTCCAATCTATTTGATGTTGGAAATAACTAACTAACTAATAAATAAATAATAACGAAAATGATTTTATGGTTGGGGGTCACCACAACATAAAGAACTGTATTAAGGGGTCGCGGCATTAGGAAGGTTGAGAACCACTGTGTTATAAGCTATAAGCTAATACATATGTTAGTAATACTGTTAATAATACTGCAGAAACTAAAATATATTTTATTTCTCACACCTGCTCTTCTGTTTTCCTTGAGGAGCACAGAGCAAAGCCTTCGCCTTGCTCTTTCCCTACAGAAAACTCTTTCCCTAATTTGCCCCGGGTTGCAGAAGACGCCTTCATTGGGGCTCACCTCTCGACCTTCATGAGCCGTGTCCACGAACACAAATAGAGGACGGGCTTTGGGCTTTTATGAAAAAGTCATCTGTGAAATGCCACGGCCCCATTCAGGAGTAGGGGGAAGAGAGAGGAACATTCGGATCATTGTGATCCTCAAAGGGCCCTCCCGAAACTGCAAACCCCAGGATTCCATAGGATGTTGAGAGTGGAATAACAGCACTATAACAGGCTAGTGCGGAAACTCTCATTCTCGAACCACTGGCTGTCTTCTGTCTGGAATACCAATGCCAATCTTTTGTCAATTTCATTTACAGAGGCAAAAAAGAATAACGTCATCAGTTTTCACTCTGTTGCAAGAAACTCAGTGAGAACTGCACAGTTTTCGAGGTCTAATTTGGGACTTACTATGAGCGCCCTACTCCCATTTCCCCATTGGTGTTTTATGTAAGAATTAGCTCCCCTACAGAAAACCCCCATGATGTAAGAGAAACTGCAAATTGTACTGGTTTGAGTGTGGGGCTAGGGCTCCAGCAGACCAGATTTCAATCCCCATTCAGCCCTTGGAAACCCACTGGGTGGCCTTGGGCAAGTCACACTTTCTCAGCCTCAGAGGAAGGTAATGGCAAACCTCGCTGAAGAAATACAGGGGAAACTCTTCCAAAGGGTCTTCATAAGTTGGAGTAGAATTGAACATAGGAGCCAGCCTGGTGTAATTGAGTGTTCCACTAGGATTCCAGGAGACCAGAGTTCGAATCCCCACTTGACCCCAGAAACCTGCTGGGTGACCCTGGAAAAGTCACACTCTCTCAGTCCTAAAGGAAGGCAATGGCAAATTGCTCAATAAATCTTGCCAAGAAAAGGGAGCCAGCATGGTTTAATGGTTGAGTGCTGAACTATGGCTCCAGGAGACCAGAGTTCAAATCCCTGCTTAGCCACGGAAACCCGCTGGGTGACCCAGGGCAGGTCACTCTCTCTCAGCCTCAGAGGAAGCCAAAGGCAGACCTCCTCTGAGTAAATCCAGGCAAGAAAAAAAACTGTAATAGATTTGGTTGGGATCATCATAAGTCAGAAATTATTTGAAGGCCCACCACCACCACCACCTGGATTTGATCAGACATTTTTGTCCATTGTGGAACGACCGGATTCAGTAGAAGATTGCAGAAGTGGTGTACTGCATGCAGTGCCACTGCACATGCCTGTGCATTCTACACCTTGGCACATGGAAATTCATTGGGCACCGAGGCACTCTGACATTCATTGCACATCCCACGTGCAGATTTCCATGTCTGTTGGGTTGCACACTTCCCAGTTCACTAAGGAGGCAACATTGTGTAACTACGGTGTGACTCTTGTGTGTATAAATTGCACTCTGTCACCTAATTGTTGGATCTCATTCCCCCTGCCCCATGTACCTGTGGGTTTTCTGTGGCCTAAAAAAAATTGGTTTTCTGCACTGGGAAGTTTTTTTCTGCAAAGAAATCCTATTGTGTGTTCAGTGAGGTTGAGCTTTGTACAAAAAAAAAAAAGTCCCAAATAGTTAAAATCCTGCAGCGTCTACATTTCCTTGGTGGTGAAATCCTCTTTATCATTGAGGAGCGGGAAATAGTTGCATTTTCTTTACGTTTCCAGTTTGGAATAAGAATTTGATGGGTATCACAGCAGGGCAAGGTGTGGCCTCTCCATCTTGTCACGTCACCTCAGTTCTCAGATGGTGCACATGAACGGCAAACCTATCATGGGGTTTTCTTGGCAAGATTTGTTCAGAGGGAGATTTGCCTTTCCCTTCTCCTTCTCCTTCTTCTTTTTTGTATAATTTTTAATGAAAGTTTTTCTGAAAATGACCCCCACACACACTTCCATGTTTAAATCTTCCAGTTGAAATTGCTTATTTCCATTCCACTACAAACATAATTTCCATTTTACAGAAAGAAGAACAGTTACATTATTTCTTCTTTGATTTCTTCTTTGATTTATATCCTTACCCAATCCAATACTCTTTCCCATTCTTTCTCAAAGTTCTGGATAGATTTATTCTTCAAAGAAAATGCTAACTTTTCCATCTCTATCATATCCAGGACTTTTAACTTCCATTCTTCTATATCAATAGGTTTCTTTCCTTTCCAGTGCTGCGCATATGTCAACCTTGCCAAAGTTATTAAATATAATCATATCTTCTGGTGACTTCTGATTTCCCTTTGTTGCCCTGGCTTATTTAACAAATAAAGCTCTGGTTTCATTTCAAAATTCAGCTTACAAATTCTTTGGATTTCATCATGTACCACCTTCCAAAAAAATTTTTTTCTATCTTACATGTCCACCACATATGGAAAAAAGACCCCGTCTTTTCATCACACTTCCAACAATTTAAATTCCCATTTTTCATTATTTTTTGACAATCTTTCTGGGGTCATGTACCATCTGTAAAACATTTTATAAAAGTTTTCTCTCAAATTTAAATTTGGTGTAAATTTTGTATCTATTTTCCACACTCTTTCCCAAGTTTCTAATTCAATTGAATGTCCCAAATTCTGTGCCCATCTAACCATTGTATCTTTAACTACTTCTGATTCCATTTCTCTTTTCAGCAATAATTTATAAAATTTGGAAATTCTTTGCCTTTCCCTTCTTCTGAGGTGTGTTCAAGGCCACCCATTGGGTTTCCATGGCCAAGCATCGATGTGAACCCTCATCGCCAGAGTTGTGGTCCAATGCTCACATCACTACACCACATTGGCTCTCAAATCGTACCATTAGCCTGGGCTTAAGCGGACAAATTGAATTGTCAGAATGCACCTACATCCTTCCACAGCTGGTCTGATGGGCCTATTTCAGTTAACTCTTCTCTAACTGAGGATTCCAGCCATAAAAGTTTTGTTTTCAGCAGGCCCTCGAGGGCTGATTGCTCAAACAGGAAAGGAGCTTTCTATCAGAATGTGCTGTGCTATTAATTTGTTGTTTGTGCTTAACTGTCTTTAATTCTATTGTTAGTTTAATTATGCTTTTAATTTTTGTATGTATGAATTTGGAATGTGCTGCCTCGGAGTGTGGTTGAGTCTCCTTCTTTGGAGGTTTTTAAGCAGAGGTGTTATCACGGTTATGATATGTCTGGTGAGAGCACTAGATATCCTTTTGATATCAAATAATTTGGCCTTTGCTTGACCTTTCTCTGCCACCCTACTCCACGTGTTTGGAGGATGGTCCACCAGACAAGCACATATTGGGCGCGGTCATTAATGGTTGTACATATTCCGAAACCTCATTCAGGCAGGCAGCTTAAGCCTCTCCGTTGCTTTAGGGAAAAACCTTCTTGCAAACCGGCTTTGCTCAGCTTGAATCTTTACAAAGACGCCCGGTCAAGAGCCGAGCCATTCCTTTATGTTGGGCCATTTGCATACTGGCCACACTATTGTCATCGAGCGCTAAGCCCATCATGCAAAACTTGACCTTTTCCAACTCCTTTGTCCAGCCCCGAAATTCCTTTGTTCTCACCAAGCATGGCATAGCCCGTAGGTAAACTCCACCCTATAAAAAGTCCCCATTTTCATGACTACCTCAGAACACTTTGGACTTCCATCCTGCCTTGCTGCCGGTTTGTCCAGTGAGCTCCCCTTGGCGAACTGCGCTGAGCTTCCATCCCTGCAACCTCCTCTTCTCTCCAGGACTATGAGACCAGGTGTCGTATTACCCACTCCCCCAAAGCTCTCCATTTCTATTTCTCAGTTAGTTAGTGTATGTCATGTCTTTCGTGTTTCTTGTAATCAATAAAATATTATTTGTTACTTTAAAACCCTTGTCTAGCTGCTCTCTGACCCAACGCTGTATACATAGAGTTAAAGATCCTAGCTAGAGTTACCCTGCCTCTCGTTAGCTTAAGAGAGTGCTCGAGCTTAATTTCCCCATCTTGTGCTTTTATTTGGTAATTTGGGCACCCCTCCTGGGAGCCCCAACATACAGGGTAACAGAGGCTGGATGGCCATCTGTTGAGAATGCTCTGATGGGTGTTCCTGCATAGCAGGGGGTTGGACTCAGTGGCCCCTGGGGTCTCTTCCAATTCTGTGATTCTCTGATTCTATGAATTTAAACTGATTCTATCAATTTAAGGATGTATCAGTCAAAGCCCTCCATCCAGCCTGTCTTGAAAAACCTCCAAAGGAGGAGGAGACTCCAACACACTCCACTGAGGCAGCAGATTCCATTGTGGAACTGCTGTTAACATCAGAAAGTTCTTCCTAATGTTTAGGTGGAATCTCTTTTCTTGTAGTTTGAAGCCATTGCTTCATGTCCTAGTCTCTGGATCAGCAGAAAATTAGGGCCCTTTTCGCAGTGAGGCTTCTCGCGCGAGCAGGGGAGGGCGGCTCGCGCGAGAAGGCTCCTCTGGGAGGCTGCCGTTTTCCCCCTCCTTCCTTCCACAGGCGAAGGAACGAGGGGGAAGCGGCACCAGAGGAGGCTTCTCGTGCAAGCCGCCCTCCCCCCCGGGCGAAGCAGGAGGCTTTCACGTCCGTTCCTCCCCCGCACGCGCACGAAGCAGGAGGTGTCGCGTCCGTCGCGCTAGCGCCCCGTCCCTTCCTTCCGCAGGGGCGGAGGGAAGGAAGCGCGACCCGGCTGCCTCCCCGACGCTCCGCACAGGAGGTAAGTGCGCCTGGGCGCCGGGAGTGTTGCGCGAGCACGGGTGATTTTCGCTTTGAGGCGAAAATCAAAAAACCTGCAATTGCGCCGCTGCAGCCCTGTGAGCGTGGCGGAAGTGGGAGTGCGTCGTGCAGAGCGACGCTCCCACTCCCACGAGGCTCACGGGGCTGTCGCGCGACAGAAAGCCCGTGCGAAAAGGGCCAAGCTTGCTCCATCCTCCATGTGATGTTCCTTCTAATATTTAAACATAGACCATTTCCGCGTTAGGCTGTTATAGCGCTATGATTCCACTTGCAACATCCGATGGAATCCTGGGGTTTGCAGTTTCGGGAGGGGCCGGCCGGCCCCAGGATTCCATAGGATGTTGAAAGTGGAATCGTAGCACTATAACAGCCTAGTGCGGAAACAGCCATAGCTATCTAGGAAGAAGTGTTTCATTTTCTGCAGTTTGTTTTGTTGTTCTGATGAACACACACACAAAAAGGCCCCACTTGCCCTTTTAAAGGATGAAAAGAATAATTTTGCATTTCCTGGCCCCTGCCTACCAGGATGAAACAAGCAATTATTTACATCTCTGGTGCTTTCTGCTTTGCGTAACCCTAATCCTTATGAATTATTGGTTTGGCCCTGTGGACAAAGAAACTTTAAGGGAGGGACTGTTCCTAGAACTTTGATTTCCAACTGATGTATGCACAGAAACGGAAAATGAATTAATACCAGCAAGAGAGGACTTGCTGTTAAAACTGAATGGTTCAACTGAAATGGACAAATTAACCACTTTGATCAGAGAAAAACCTTTGGTGACATTTTTAAAAGACTGGGAACTCTTGATTACCCTTTTGCAGAAAAAAAAAAGAGAATAATAAGATAACTGTATGTTTTGATAATTAGCAGGTTGGAATTACTGGGAAAAGTAGATGAACTATCCACTGGTTAATTGGAGAGGTCAGAGAGCAGGATGTCATGGGCTGAGCATTGCACTGTGACCCTGGAGATCACGTTTTGATTCCCTGTTCGATTCCCCGTGAAACCCCACTTGGGTGACCTCAAGTGTGTCACACACTTTCAGCCCCCAGAAAACTCCATGATAGATTTGCTTTAGGGTTGCCATAAGTCAGAAGTGACTTAAAGGAACACAAGAAAACAATGATCGAGGGAGGTAATGGTACCACACTAATATGCATTGGTTGGGACTCATCTGGAATCCTGTGTCCAGTTCTGGGCACCCCAATTCAAGAAGGACATGGTCAAGCTGGAGCAAGTCCAGAGGAGGGCGACCCAAATGGTGAGGGGCCTGGAAGCCACGAAGCCCTATTGTTACCCTGAGAATTTTGGGGTCTCGAGAGGGGCGCCCGGGTTGCCAATTAAAATACCAAATTGAGGAAAATTAGCTGAGACACCGGTTTGACTAGCGAGAAGCAGGGAAACGCAGCGAGATCTTTAACCCAATGTATACAGCGGCGGGTCAGAGAGCAGCTAGACAAGGTTTTTCCAAATAATAGGCAATTCTTTATTAAAGGCAAAAAGACACAAAAGACAGAACATAAACTAACTAGCTTGGAAAGAGAAACGGAGGTTTGCAAGGGAAGGCAATACGACCTGTCTTGTAGTGCTGGAGAGAAGAGGGGTTCCAGGGAAGAAAGCTCAGCCTGGGGAGCTGAGGGGAGTCCCTTAGACCACCGGCAGCAAGGCGGGACGGCAGTCCAAAGTGATCCGAAGACTGTTTGGAAACGTGGGGTTTTTATAGGGGAGTTTGTGCCTCTCGGCTATGGCAAGCCAGGTGAGAATGAAAGGAGTTTCGGTGCTGGACAAAAGGATTTGGAAAGGTCAAGTTTAGGATGATTGGATTTGTATTTGAAGACAATAGCGTGGCTGGGACTCTGATGGCCCAGCATAAAAGAGTAACCTGATTGAAAGCCATGTGACTATTGTAAGGTTTGCGGCAGGAAGTTCCCTGAAGCTGCGGGCGAGGTTTGACTTGCTGGCTACAAAGAGGAATGGAATGTAAAACCGTTAATGGCCGCTCTCTGTCCGTGCTTGTCCGGAGAACTCGCAAACACGTGAGATGAGGTAACTGCGAGCCAGTCCAGCTGAGACCAAATTAAATGATATCAAAATGATATCTGGGGGTCCTCACCAGGGGTGTCATAGTGGAAGTAACACTATGAGGATAGACTTAGAGAGCTGGGTATGTTTAGTCTGCAGAAGAGAAGGGTAGAGGGGACATGAGAGCCATGTTTAAATCTTTGAAGGGATGCCACGTAGAGGAGGGAGAGGGCTTGTTTTCTGCTGCTCCAGAGACCAGGACAAGGAGCAATGGATTCAAGCTGCAGGAAAGGAGATTCCACCTGAACCTCAGGAAGAACTTCCTGACAGTCAGGGTTGTCCGGCAGTGGAATCTGCTGCCTCCATGGAGTGTGGTGGAGTCTCCTCCTTCTTTGGAGGTTTTTCATCAGAGGCTGGATGGCCATCTGTCATAGGGAGTGCTTTGAGGGTGTTCCTGCGTGGCAGAAGGGGGTTGGACTGGATGGCCTCTGGGGTCTCTTCCAACTCTACATTTCTATGATTCTACAATTCTATGATTCTAATGATCACTGTCAAGGAAGTTAGAAGTCCATCTTTTTTTTTCTTTTTGTTTTAAATTTTCCCCTTCCTTTCTTCAGTCTCAGAAGCTTTGGTAACTGAGCTGTGCTTGTACAGCTAAATAAATATTTAGGATTGCACCGAAGGTCTCCGATCGTGCTTCGACCCCCTGCCAGCTAGGCTTGGAAAATCTCAGCATCTCTTCTTTGGTCAACCAGCAGAGCTTTGGAAAAGTTACTTTTCCAGACTCTGATGACCCATGATAGGGAGAACATCATGAACAAAATATAATAGGTTATCTTTGGGGGGCGGAAGTAACCCACTGGGGGATTCTGGGAGCAAAACTTCTAAAAAGTTCCTTTCCCCAAAGCTCTGACGATTGATGATGGTGGGAACATCATTGACATGATCCAGTTATGTTCAGGAGATAGTAACTGGCTGGGAACTGGCTGAGAGGTTGTAGGAGATGAAATCTTCAAAAGTTACTTTTTCCGAAGCTCTGCTACCCAGTGACAAGGCATGGACCCAATTCGATAAAGGCCTTTTATGTCCAGGAAACAGTCTAGATACATAGGGAGGGACTAGTTTATGTGAGTTTTTTCCCATCTGAACTTTCATGCCTTCTCTCTCTTTTGCTCTTTTTTTTTGGTGGGGGGAGAGTTGGCCATAAAAGTAAGAAAGAGGGGAAGAATAGAGAATTTTTTTTTTCCTTTTGGCAAAAGAAAAGAGCAATCTGTCCATAACCCACCCACTTACGCCGATCTATCACACTTGATGTTCTCTGGATGGTGTCCAACCATCCAATATCAGCTTACAAACAAACGCCTCGGGAAGACAGATCTCTTTTCCATTTATGCCCATCCAGAGATGCATGCAATGTACTCTGGTCTGTTTGCTTTCTTTATTTCGTGTGAAATAACCGCTGGGGAGGGAGGGAGGAGGGAGGGGAAGCCCTGAGTCAATAGAAAACTGTAGGCAGGGGGATGGGAATGCAACTTCTCCAACCATGGATGGGGATTCGTCATCCTTTTTTTGCAACCGGTTTTTTGGTTTTTAAAAAATTCAGGATGCAGGATGGGGTTGAGTCATGCAAAGCCTGGTTGAGTGCTGCCACCTTCAGGCCAGAGCACATAATGACAAGGATGCAATCACTTGCAAAGGATGACAGCCACTTAAGGTAATTTCCACACTAGGTTGTTATAGCGCTTTGATTCCACTTTCAACATCCTATGGAATCCTGGAGCTGGCCTTCCCCTCCCGAAACTGCAAACCCCAGGATTCCATAGGAGGTTGCAAGTGGAATCATAGCGCTATAACAGTCTAGTGCGGAAGTGTTGATAATTGTTTTGTGCCAGGTGATGTTTTACAAGAAATATTTAATCATTCATTGTGAAATTAATGAACCAAGGATGGAAAGTTCTACCCATTTCTATCAAGTGATCTTCAAAACAGTTTACAGTCTAGATGTGGAATGAACACATTAATAATAATAATAATAATTTATATCCCGCCTCTCCCCATGGATTGAGGCGGCACTACAACAATACATTAGATACATTAAAAGCATTAAAACATAACCAATCCTCCCCACCCACCAACCCATCTAAAACCAACCCCCTAAAACACATTAACTACAATCAACTAACTATTAAAGAACAGCAGGACAGTTACATGTAATGTTGCATTATTATTTTTTTAATCAGAGCTCTTTTGGCTCATCAAAAATTCTGAGAAGCTGGGAATGGCCAAGTGAGTACAGGCAGTAGTTAATTCCTTCTTAAATTACAGCAGGGAGGGTAAGAAGACTCAAGAATATTTTTAAAATGGTGGGTTTTTCAAGTGTTGGGAAACCCTGATGGAGAATTCTGGATGGGTGAGAAATATCTGCATTTTGAAACATATCTTGCATGAGAAAAATGTGCTGTGTGTTTTGGTTTTTGTACAGAAAATGGTATTTTCTGTAAAGAGAACAATTTTATCTTTTCTATGTATATAACCTTTTTTGGAGGGGATATGAATAAGATAAAGAGCAGTCAATTGTATGTCACCTCGTATTAAAATTAATTGTTCTATGTGTATTTTAACCATGGTTTTTAGCTCTGTTCTGTACCCCACCTCAAGCCTTGGGGAGAGGCAGGTAAAAAATAAAATTCATCATCATTATCATCATCATCATCATCATCACTATTAGTTTATTTAGGAATTTTTCTCATTTAGGCACAAGAGGATGGAGGTTCATTGCTTTCCTTTTGCTTGTCCTCCAAGGGCACTCATCTCCCCCCAAAAGTAAGGGATTCCCCCCCCCCAGGAGTTGTTAGATTGACCTTGTGGATGGAGAAACCTCAAAGAAGGGGCTGTGCTTCCCAGTTTGGTTTTGGAAGAGAAATAGAATCATAGAAATGTAGAGTTGGAAGAGACCCCAGGGGCCATCCAGTCCAACCCCCTGCCATGCAGGAACACCCTCAAAGCACTCCCTTTGACAGATGGCCATCCAGCCTCTGCTTAAAAACCTCCGAAGAAGGAGGAGACTCCATCACACTCCATGGAGGCAGCTGCATATTCCACTGCCAGATGGCTCTGACTGTCTAGGAAGCTCTTCCTAATGTCTAGATAGAATCTCTTTTCCTGCCATTTGAATCCATTGCTCCGTGTCCTGGCCTCTGAAGCAGCAGGAATCAAGCTTGCTCCATCTTCCATATGGCATTCTTTCAAATATTTAAACTTGGCTATCATAGAATCATAGAGTTGGAAGATCAAAGCATTCCCAACAGATGGCCACCCAGCCTCTGTTTAAAAACCTCCAAAGGAGGAGGAGACTCCACCACACTCCATGGAGGCAGCAGCAGATTCCACCGCTAGACAGCCCTGACTGTCAGGAAGTTCTTCCTGAGGTTCAAGTGGAATCTCCTTTCCTGCAGCTTGAAGCCATTGGTCCTTGTCCTGGCTTCTGGAGCAGCAGAAAACAGACTTTCTCCATATGATATCTCTCCAAATATTTAAACATAGCTATCATGTCCCCTCTTAACTTTCTCTTCTGCAGACTAAACATGCCCAGTTCCTTAAGCTGTTCCTCATAGGGCTTCATGGCTTCCCAGTTGCACAGCAATGTGGGGGCAGAGGGGATGATTCGCCCTGGGTGGCAATGTTTCTGGGGTGTCCCGGCCCATAGCCATGTCCCCATGTGCCCTGGCCATGCCCCTGTGCATCCTAGCCATGCCTCCTGTACAGTGGCCACACCCCCACACCATAGCCCTGCCCCTTCCCACCCCCTCCACGCACTCCAAGCTCCACCACTGTGGCTTCCAGACCCTCCACCATTTTGCTCGCCCTCCTCTGGATACGCTCCAGCTTGTGAATATCCTCCTTGAATTGAGGTGCCCAGAACTGGACACAGTATATCAGTGTTAGAAGAAATTTTAAAAATTTAAACAGTAAAAATAATAATAATAATCATGGGGTCCTGGAGCTGGAAGGAGCCTCGTGGGCTGTCAAGTCCAACCCACTGCTAATTGCAGGATTGCCAGGTAGAGCATCCCCACAGCAGGTAGCTGTTTGCAATGCGTCTGCAATAATGTCTGCAAAGTGAGCCCATAGAACCTATGAGAGTGCCACATAAAGACAATGAGTTCCTTCCGTCCAATTGTTTTCCAAGTGCCCAGGTCTCCCCAAGAGTAAGCAAGGCCACTAACCGTACAGTCACTGGTGGCAGAACGTATTCTATTGTTTCCAAAAACAGAGCTTTAAAAAGTCGTCTTTGGGGATAACCCCTATGGAGCACTTGCATAAGTGCTACGGGTCCACTTTATAAAGGAATATTGCAAAAGTTGAAAAGATTTGCAAAGAGAATTTAAAAAAAAAAAAACCTGAGCAACGATACAACATATTTGCTGTTGTGTTACTTCTCTTGAAGTATTCATCAAAGCGCTCTGCTCCAAAGGGTGTTTTATAGACAGGAAAGATGGTCTGCTCTTGAGATAATCCAATTACCTCCAAGGGAAATTGAATTTCCTCTAGATAAAAGCTGGGCAGTGTTCTCCTGCCACCTGGTGGTGGAAGGAAGCAATTGCAAGCTGGATGGTCCACTGAAAGTCCAAAAATAGTTACTTTCCCCAGCTGAGATGGACTCCTTGGCCTGGGAATTCCTCTGAGTTGTACTTTGAAGTATAAGTTATCCCATCTTTGTTCACCATGTTGGCCTAGAGCATTCTGGGAACTGTAGTCCACATGCGTTCACCTCCTCCTGCCCCCTGATCAGAAGGGACTGAAATCGCTCCCCTTCTCTGCTACCAGGAGAACCTCCCGTCTGATGGGCCAGCTTGGGGGGTGGCGGCAGCACGGGGTGAGGCCCCCTCCTCGCCACAGCCTCTGCCCCACTCGCCACGGAGGGGGGCACTGCGGAAGGGCCAGGGGGCAGCAAGGCGGCGCTTTTCCGGGGGGGCGAGCTGCGCTCAGCGCAAATGACAAAGGCGCTGGGATTCCTCCCCGCCTGGCCAGGGTCGACACTCTGGAAACTTTTCCCACACTGCCCCCCAGCGGAAACGAGAGCGAAGCAGAAGCAGAGCCCGGGGGGGGGTTCTCGGAGGGGCTCTTCTTTCCCTCCCTGCCCGTCTCCCCCCATTCCTGGCCAGCGAGGCGGCCTTTGCCGGGGGGGGAGGCATTGTAAATAATAAACAAATAATTTTATGGTTGGGGGTCACCACAACATGAGGAACTGTATTAAAGGGTTGCGGCATTAGGAAGGTTGAGAACCACTGCTATAGTCTATGAAGCACAGACTGATTTTCTATATCGAGGGAGGTACTGGTACCACTCTACTCTGCATTAGTTAGGCCTCATTTGGAATCCTGAGTCCAGTTCTGGGCACCCTGTGGGAGATAGCTGTTAACACTCATGAATCAATTTAACACAGGATCGGCTGAAGCATCAAGAATTTATTTAAAAAAATACGTTTCTGCAGACACGGGTGCTCTCAAGAGAGAAGGACCCCCTCCCACAAAACAACACACATTTTATCCCCTACGCCAGCTTCCCTCCCCTTGGGCAGGACCCAAAAGTTACAACCCTATCAGAATCGCCTAAGAAATGCCCCCTTCACCATATTTACAGTATATATGATCATGCACATAATCACGCTTTAACCTTGTGCTTTCTTAACTCTCATTTGCTATTTCAAAATGCCCATCAACCAGATTCTAACTTCTCATTTTGCTAAACAAGGCCAAATTTTTTCTTGTTTTTGATTTATCAGCTTAGTTACCCCTTTCAACTTTTGCTGACCTTCAGTCTGCCTAAGCGGGTGCCTCCCCAAAAAGGAGTACGGTCATCTCACTATTGAATTCTTTATCTATGTGCCTGGTTCCCTTTCGCTCCAAGGTCTTCTGGCTCCAAGCTGCCAGTTTCTAAAATTTATGCTTCTTTAGACTCCATTGTATTTCAAAAGCTCACATACTAAAGTATATGTGTGTAAATATATTTAAAAATGTGTTATAGGCTATAAGCTAATACATATGTTAGTAATACTTGTTAATAATATTGCAGAAACTAAAATATATTTTACTTCTCACACACCCCAATTCAAGAAGGATGTTGACAAGCTGGAACGTGTCCAGAGGAGGGCGACCAAAATGGGGAAGGGTTTGGAAGCCATGAAGACCTATGAGAATAGACTTGGAGAGCTGGGTATGTTTAGTCTGCAGAAGAGAAGGTTAAGAGGGGACATGAGAGCCATGTTTAAATATTTGAAGGGATGCCATGTAGGTGAGGGAGAGGGCTTGTTTTCTGCTGTTCCAGAGATCAGGACAAGGAGCAATGGATTCAAGCTGCAGGAAAAAGAATGCCACTTAAAACTCAAGAAGAACTTCCTGACGGTCAGAGCTGTCCGGCAGGGGAATCTGCTGCCTCGGAGTGTGTTGGAGTCTCCTTCTTCAGAGGTTTTTAAACAGAGGCTGGATGGCCATCTGTTGGGACTGTTTTGATGTATGTTCCTTCATGGTAGGGGGTTGGACTGGATGGCCCCTGGGGTCTCTTCTAACTCTATGATTCTATGATTCTATGAATCCATATTTTTCTTGACCTACACAATCAAAGGCTTTGCTATAGTCTATGAAGCACAGACCGATTTTCTACATCAAGGGAGGTGATGGTACCACACTATTCTGCTTTGGTTAGACCTCATTTGGAATCCTGTGTCCAGTTCTGGGCACCTCAAGTCAAGAAGGATATGGACAAGCTGGAAGACGTCCAGAGGAGGGTGACCTAAATGGTGGAGTGTCTGGAAGCCATGAAGCCCTATGAGGAGCGGCTTAGGGAGCTGGGTGTGTTTAGTCTGCAGAAGATGTTAAGAGGGGACATGAGTGCCATGTTTAAATATTCGAAGGGATGTCATGTTGAGGAGGGAGTGGGCTTGTTTTCTGCTGCTCCAGAGACTAGGACACAAAGCAGTGATTCAAAGTCTAGGAAAAAAGATTCCTCCTGAACCTCAAGAAGAACTTCCTGATGATCAGAACTGTTTGGCAGTAGAATCTGCTGCCTTGGAGTGTGGTGGACTCTCCTTCTTTGGAGGTTGTTAAACAAAGGTTAGATGGCCATTTGTTGGGCGTGCTTTGATGTGGGTTCCTGCATGGCAGAAGGGGATTGGACTAGATGGCCCCTGGGGTCTCTTCCAACTCTGTGATTCTATGATTCTTTTGAAATTCTTTCTTGTGCTCCATTATCCAATGTATGTTTGCAATACCACTAAAATGGTGAATTGTGGTCATTGTACCCAAAGAAAGAAGAAAGTTTCCAAACTCTGCTCGTTCCCATACAGGTGAATCCATTCAGGGACCGGATCTGCAAGGTCTTCTCCACCGACGGCTACTTCACCTTTGAGGACATCCTTGGAATGGCATCTGTCTTCAGCAACCTGGCTTGTCCCATCCTGAAGATTGAATATGCATTTAGGATATACGGTATGACTCCTCCTTCTGGTTATTCCCCCAGGGCAATGTGGGGATCCAAGAAAGAGCAAATTTCTCAGACCCTAGGAAAAAATTTCAGGTATATTTCAGTTGATGAAGTCAGTAGGATTTGGGGCATTGCTTCTTTTAACAGAAACATTGGTAGCAGAGGCAGAAATAACAGGAAAAGAATAGGGGTAGATCCTGGCACCAAAAAAAAAAAAAGAAGATCTGTTTGAGATGTTTCAGCAAACTTTTGAGTCAGAAGTCATAACATGCCCATGGGAAGTGAAACAACCAAGACCCTTTTCACACCTTACTTTTTCGCGGTGCTGCAGTGTGGTGCTCGCGCAAGCAGCCTCTTGTGAGAAGCCCTCGCATCCAGGTTTCTTCAGCTCCGCACAAGCTTCCGGCTCGTGCAAAAGCCCCACCTCTTCCTTTTGCAATGCAGCCTGGGACCTTCCCAGGCTGCACTGGACAGGAAGCGCAACTGGCGCAGCTCCCGAGACTCCGCAGGCAAGGTAAGTGCGCGTGGGGCCCTGGAGCGTCACGCAAATGTGAGTGCGTCATGTGGACTGCTCCTCACATGTACGCGATGCTCGAGGGGCCCTTTTGCATCGAAAATGCCATGCGAAAAGGGCCCAAGTCAGGTTAGCCTGACTTGGATAATGAATGAAGAAAAACATTTTGAAACTTTGCCATGTACTGAATAACTCACATTTCACAAAATTCACTCTGATGTAGACAATAGGGTTTTTTTTTTCAATGGGTGGCATGAGCTGGGTGTCAGATCCCAACACTATATCTTAGGGAACACAAAGCAATATGCATTTAAAGAATAAGTTTTTGTTTTCTAGTCCCAAAGCGACAACTTACAGATACATAAAGCTATGAGATTAATTAACTGGTAAGAGAGAGCAGGATACTGATTAGATGTATAAAATGAAATAGAGTGCTAAGGAAATAAAAGATAGGAAATAAGTAATAATGTCGATAAGGAACATAAATGATAAAAAGGAAATCATAGGTTTTTATTTGTTGTATGAAAGGGTGGTGTTAGAATTATTTGTAAAGTAAATCAATGAATGTTTGTATTGTAACATATTGTAGGTTATGTTATGTACGTTTGGAAAATGGATGGAGATGCATTAGTGTTATTACGGAAAATTTAATAAAAATTTAAAACATCATAATGGGTGGCATGAGCAACCAGTTCGCTTCTGCAGATGTTGGTGAGACTGAGGCCATTTCTGCACTAGACTGTATAATTCCACTTTCAATATCCTATGAAATACTGTGGTTTGCAGTTTAGAGAGGGGCCGCAAAGGCCTCTGTTTCCTCCTCTCCTCAAAGGGCCCTCCCTAAACTGCAAACTCCAGGATTCCATAGGATATTGAAAGGGGAATAATAGCACTATAACAGTCTAGTGCGGAAATGACCTGAAGAGTACATGCAGCCTACATCTTTTACCATTGCAAATTAAGGTGTGCAAAGCGGTGATTGGTGAGAGCCATAAATCCATACACCACCCCATCTCCGCAACACATTCTCAGGCTAATGCCTGATGCTATTCTTCCACGGCTTTGACCAGGATGACCTGATCACGCATTTCTTGCTCCTGTCTCAAAAGCACCAGATTCTCAAAACATCTTGCCTCTTCAGTCTATCTGGTGCTTCCCCCTCTCAGCCTCCAGAGACTTTGTAGCAATAAGCAGCCCATACAGATACACTGCAACAACAATTAGCAACGCTTACCAGGGTTACATCATAACCTTTATGCAATGGTTAAATACATTTGCCCCGGTACACATCCAGCAGACCTTGCTTTTTCCCACATGACAAGGAACGTAGCAACCCGACAACCTTCTAGAAAGCACTGGAAGACTTCCAAAATGCATCCAGAGATGATTTTTCAAAAAAATACCAGCTTCCACCTTTCTTATGATTTCTGTTTTAGTAGCCAGACTTGCAGCTCTACGCTTCTTTAATATGCCAGGGGTAGCTAGTTTGACAGGCGTATCTGCTTTCCTCTTTTCTCTCTGTTTTGCTGTTCAACCATACTCAGTGTTACCCTGTCCTCTGGGGGTCCCGGGAGGGGCACCCAAATAACCAAACAACAACAACAACTTTGGGGGAAATTACCTGGAGCACTCACTAAAGCTAGCGAGAGGCAGGGTAACGTAGCAGGATCTTGCAACACAGCTTCTAAGGGGTCAGGTCAGTCGAGCAGTCAGACAGTTTTAAAATAGCAAAAATGATGTTTTATTAAATACAGACAAATATTAAAGACAACACAGGCACACAGCTAACTAAAGAATTGGAAATAGGGATTTTCGGAGGGAAATGGGTGATACGACACCTGTCTCGGAGTTCTGGAGAGGTATGAAGATAGAGTTCGTTGGGGTGCAGGGAAGAAGCTCGGCGCGGTTCGCTGAGGGGAGCTTGCCCGACAAAGCGGCAGCAAGGCGGGACAGAAGTCCGGAGCGATCCGAGGATGGTCTCGGAATCAGGGGTTTTTATAGGGTGAATTGTGACTGCAGGCCATACCTTACTCGGGGAGAACAATGCAATTTAGGAGCGGGACAAAGCCTTGGAAAGGTCAAAATTTAGCATGATTGGCTTAGGGTCGAATTAACAATAGTGCAGCCAGTATGCAAATGTGGAGCGCTTAGTACAGCTTTGTCAGGTTGCCTGCTCGGGGCCGGGGAGCCTTTGTTAGTATCGCACATAAGCAAAAGGGTGTTTGCTGGAGAGGTCCCTGAAGCGACAAACCGGCTCTGTCCGGCCTGCCTAGGTGGGGAATGGAATGTCCAGCAATTATCAGCCACCCCTCCTGAAACTGCAAACCCCAGGATTCCATAAGATGTTGAAAGTGGAATCTTAGTGCTATTGACAGTCTAGTGCAGAAATGGCCTTAGCGCTGGACACTTCATTGTATTGGATGCGAGATGCATTTATGTGGTTCCTATAAACACATACAATGAGCCTTATTATTTTATGTGTTGAGACACGTATTTCCTAAGCCCCTTCCGCAACTCACCATTTTGCAGAGCTCGGGTGTGGGGATCACGCTTGCAGCCTCCAGCAAGAGACTCTCGCGTCCTGATTCCTTCAGCTCCGCAGCTGCTGCTTGCTCGCACGAGAGCCCCTCCTCTTCCTTCCGCAGTGCAGCCTGGGAGTTTCCCAGGTTGCACTGGGGCAGAAAGCGTGAGCACCGCAGCTCCGGAGCTCCGCATACACGGCAAGTGCATGCGGGGCCTCAGAGCGATGTGCGATCGCGCAAAATGAAAAAGTGCATGATTGGTGCCTGCCAGACCCTGGAGCGTTGCGCGACTGCGAGTACGTCGTGTTGCCCACTCCTCACAGTCGACTTTGAAGTGATACTTCGTGGACTTTCTAGTGATACTATTCTAAGGTTAGGATTAGATCAAGCAAACTCTATTATAAGACAAAGCATTTTAGAAGGTGAAACTGAAATTGCGGCCTTTACTAACTACACATTTTCCAACAGGCAAATGTTGATACCTAAACCAGCCACACACTTGGACTATGTCACTGTACCCAAATTTAGGAGAGCTTTATCACTGGCTAGATTCAATGTTCTCCCCACAGTTGTATTGGAAGGGAAATACGGGAAAATTCTCTATGCGATCCGATTTTGCCCCTGCAACACGGATGCTATCGAAACTATAGTCCATGTGCTCTTGTACCATCCGTTTTACAGTTTTCGCCAACAGCTGATTACTCCCCTGCTAACCCAATTCCCAGGACATTCCGATGTTTTCTGCTTACATTATCTGTCGGATAACCAGGAAAAAACTGTCATACTTAAAGTTGCAATTTTTTTTATATTATGTGTAAGATACGCCCTCAAATGGTTAATAGTAGTTCATGTGAGTTATCTGTGTTATCTGTTTTGTTACCAGTTTCTATGACTGTATTCATTATTGTATTGGTCAATGACCAAAATAAAGTGTCTGTCTGTCTGTCTGTCTGTCTACTTGTCCCCTCCCTCACACAAAGACACGCTTTCACAGGGAAAAGCAAAGCAGGGCAGCCAACCAATTCTCCTCCTTGATTTTCAGGCTGAAATTCAGTGACTGCTCCTTGGGGGCGTCTTCACCTCTCCCTCTTTTGCTGGTTCCATCCATAGAGTGGCTATTCATGCACCTAGCCTTGGCTTGGGGCTGGGGATGCTAGGAACTGGAGTACGACACACCTGGAGATTGCTGGCTGGGGAGACTTAGGATCATGCCGTTCGGAGCGACCCCAAAGGCCGTTGAGTCCAACCCCCTTCTGCCATGCGGGAATGAACAGCTCAAGCACTCTTAAGAGATGCCCACCCAGCCTCTTTTTAAAGGCCTCCAAAAATAGAGACTCCACCACCTGCGAGGCGGTCCACATTCTCCTGTCCAACCACTCTTGTGGAAAAGAAGTTCTTCCCCAAAATTTAGGTGGAATCTCTTTTCTTCTCATTTGGTTCATGCCCTAGAGCCCTTCATGGTGCCACATGCTCCTGGTGCCACATGCATGCTCATACACCCAGACACAGAGACAGAATGAAAATAATATTCTATCATATTCATTTCCCAGCACCCCCTGCCAAAAAAAGTTTTATTAATACTTGAGAAACTCTAACAGGAAGAACAACACACCAGCAAGACTTTGCACAGTTTGCTGCTGTTATTCATACTTCCTGAAGTGTTCAGGGGAGAGCTTATTCTGTGCAGGAAAAAAAAGCTTTGCAAAGGAGGCAGGCGGAGGCTTTCCCTTGGTCTCTTTACCGCCTTGGGCTCCCTTGCTGAGGCCATGGGAGGTAAGCCCTTCTCAGTGGCTGCTCCCACCCTGTGGAACTCCCTTCCACAGGAGGCTCAGCTGCTCCCCTCCCTGTGATAGATGACGGCTCAGAGCTCAATGACAGAATGAAAAGAATACTTTATCATACTCATTTCCCAGCACCTTCCCCCAAAAAAGTTTTATTAATACTTGAGAAACTCTAACAGGAAGAACGACACACCAGCAAGACTTTGCACAGTTTGCTCCTGTTATTCATACTTCCTGAAGCGTTCACGGGGGAGCTTATTCCATGCAGGAAAAAAAAAGCTTTGCAAAGGAGGCAGGCGGAGGCTTTCCCATGGTCTCTTTACCATCTTGGGCTCCCTTGGTGAGGCATGGGAGACGAGGTCTTCTCGGTGGCTGCTCCCACCCTCTGGAACTCCCCTCGGTAGGAGTCCAGGCTGGCCCCCTCCTCTCTCTCCAAAGACCTTTTTATTCAAGCAGGGTTTTAATGTATCCTCAGGGAAGGTTTTATCAGGATGTTTTATTTATCTTTTTCACTTTTGTATGTTTCTAAATGATCTTCTACATGGTGGGGGGTAATTGTTTTTAAAATTTCATTGTTCAGGGTCTTTTTCCCTTTGGCTCTTTCTGGGAGCCACTTTAAGTCCCACTCTGGGAGAAAGGCAGCATATAAATGATGTAAATAAATTATTTTGGCCACCTGATTGCAGATCTGCTCCCCCACCTCCTGCATCTCCCTGATCCCACCCGATCTCTCCATGTCTTCTTCACTCTTCATTCCTGTAGATTTCAACAACGACGGCTTCATTGATGAGGAAGATCTCCAGAACGTCATCCACAGATTGGTCGACAAGAATAAACTCAGCGAAGAAGAGGTTGTGTCCCTGGCCAACCGTGTGCGTATCCCCCCCCATACCTACTCTGTCTCCCTCTTTCCTTTAGCCAACTCCTCAGATATCAGGCCTGAGGCCATGGCTTGTTCTGAGCCCTGGCCAATTCCAAGTCAGTGGATTGGTGAAGCCACTCTGTGTTCTAGGCTGAGCTCCCCAAGGTGCTGAACCTGTCCAGGGGAATAGGGGTCACAATCTTGGAGAACTTCTTTAAAGTTCAGACTGTAAACCAGAGCAGATTCACCATCCACTGACATGAAAGCCACCAAATACAACTGGTCCTAAGATGATAATGATGAGATGATTCATTATATATGGCCCTTTACGAGTAAAAGAACCGAAAACAGTGGGTCCCACTAAAGGCATACAATCTAAAATATAAGTATATAAAATATAAGTATATACATATATACATACCAGCACACACAGAGGGACAGAAAGAATAATAAAACTATACCACACAATTGTAAAACAAATTGCCCAGTGAAATACAAAAAATACAATATGATATAAAACAGGCAAGTACATGCATTCAAACTATAGGTAAGTATAAAGCAATAATAAACTAAACTGCAAACGCTTTTGAAACCCAGAAGGTTTTTATTTGAGATTTGGAAATAATGAGAGAAGGAGCGGTCTGTAACTGTCCAGGCCGGCAATTCCAGGAGCTTGGAGTAGTGAGTGAGAAGGGTGGACAGTTCCAAGGGTGTGGTCAAAATTAGGGTGGAAGAGCATCGCTGAACATGAATGCCCATCGCAAGGAGGTAAAACTCTGGCCTGGGGAGGAAGAGCCCAGCACAGCCTCTGGAGACAATTGTTTTCCCATTTCCCAACCATGATCCTCAGCACCTTTTTGCAATTTGGAAGATGGCCGATGCTGCTGTTATGTCCAGTCCCTGAAAATACTCCCTGCAATCCATGGTTGGAGAATGAGCTGATCTGCACCCCAGATATTACTGGTGTGCAAGTCCCATTGGTCCCGGCAGCATAGCTGTTGTGGGAGGAACCATAAGAGCTGCCATTGACCCCTGCTGTTAATATTTGTATACATGCCTTTTGAGGTTTCCCTCTTGGAGACATGACTAGGGGGAGCTTTGATCTGACCTGGCTAGCAGTGCTTCAGTTTTGGACCCCGATGTCTACTTTCCTGTCCGGTAAACCTCTGGTTTAAAAACTTTGAATATTAAATATTATACTCCCCTGGGACTGAGTCTGCTAGCAGGGGTGACAACTCCACTTTTTCATTGGTATGGAAGCTACTACTCACCACAGTCTGGGTGTGTGAGAGGAAGCAAGCGAGTAAGAAAGAGAGTTAATTGGTTGGTTGGTTGGTTGGTTGGTTGGTTGGTTGGTTGGTTGGTTGGTAGGTAGGCTGGCTGGTTGGTTGGTTGGTTGGTAGGCTGGCTGGTAGGCTGGCTGGTTGGTTGGCTGGTTGGTAGGCTGGTTGGTTGGTTGGCTGGTTGGTTGGCTGGCTGGCTGGCTGGTTGGCTGGCTGGCTGGTTGGTTGGCTGGTTGGTCGGCTGGTTGGCTGGCTGGTTGGTTGGTAGGCTGGTTGGTAGGCTAGTTGTTTGGCTGGTTGGTTGGCTGGTTCATTGGTTGGCTGGTTGGTTGGTTGGCTGGTTGGTCCCCTGTGACATATTCTTCTGTATTTTAAGCAGATTCTGGAGGAAGCTGACTTGGACAAGGACAGAATGCTCTCTCTGGCAGAGTTTGAGCACGCCATGACAAAGTCTCCAGACTTCTTACAGTAAGGTCTAGATGTTCGTTCTCTCCGTTCCCTAGAGCACTGTTCTATTTTGTTTGCTTCACCCAATAGCAGCCCCCTCCCACCTAAGGGAAATGCCTACTGCTGAGTTCTGCACCACCTTACCTCCTTTCCCCACTCCAAAAGATGACCTGCCACAGAAGCTTATACTCCAAGGGATCTCTCAGCCCACAATTATTTGTCGATATTGGCAATTCTGCTGGGTGAATCTGTGACCGGTCCCCCAGGCTGGCCCTGCAGTTCCTGTCATTCACTTGGTCCTTAGTAAAGGAAGCTGTAGCTCCCACCTTGAATTGGGAAGACTAGAGCGGGGCAGTTGATTGTTGAGGCTTTTGGAGCTCTGTCATTCGTAATGTCATTGCAAGTCATAACGTCATTGTAAGTCAAAGTTAACAGCAAATAGCTCTCTGCTAAAGGCCCTGGGGGAATTTTGCTATGATTTTAGGGCTGTCTTAGCCCCAGAAGCAGGTGTCCTCTGGTTGATTTCCTGGTTGGAAAAAAAGGGAGGGTCTTTCTCAGCCTTAAAGCAACCCACCACTACCCCCTGTGGCAAAATCATCATAATACTTTTAGCATTTTTTTTCTTTTTTTGCCAACCCCCCCCCCAAAAAAAACTGGGGTGCTGCATTGAAATGGGAAGGATATCCAAACAGGACTGGCAGGAAAAGTGGGCTGCCACCCGGAAGAAGTCATCTCCTCAGCTGAGAACCAACCTCTCACCAGTCCTTTTCTTCCCTGCTGGTGCCTACCAACTGGCTCTGCCTGAGCTTGTAAGTGGGGAAGAAAGACAGCAAGCATGTTTTGGGGGCTTCAAATATTTTTAGTTTTTCCACTTCCGTGGAGATCCTGTGGCCCAACCCCTGGGAAAGTTGAGGAGCAACAGCAGTACAAATCTTGCACAGAATAAGTCCCATGTTGCAAATCATCCTTGAAAATCACACAGTGTTTGAATACTTTCTTTCACCGGGAAGAAAATTTCTAAAATTACTTGTTGCTTCCTTTGAGAAGAAAATTAGCAAAGAATTGCATCCCTCAGTGCCGGAGGATCTCAGGAGGCCTAAAATATGAGCTTAGGAACTGTCTGTGGCCCGTGGGCTGAACTTTCCCCAGCCCTCCCATTGATAAATAAAGAGATACAGTGGCTAGGGCAGAACTTTTCAGGGGGAAAGAACCAGCAAGGGACTGACACAGGCTAAAAGGAAAGTGGAGGATCCAGGCCGGGAATCTAATGGATCTCCTCCTCTTCCAGCTCCTTCAGGATTTACTTCTGAGGAAAGGGTGGAAACATGGCAAGAGGCACAATCCAAGATGCTTGCAAGGAGGAAGGCTCAAGAACACATTCTCCAACACCACCTGCAGCAGCTGCCTCTGCCATGGATTGTGAGGGAGGGGACCAGGTGGCGGAGCAGATGGTATATTTTAACAGGGGGTGTGGGAATAAAGGATGGCTCTGAGAAAAATCCAAGGAGAGTGTGTTACCCTGTATTGTGGGGGTCCCGGGAGGGGTTCCCAAATAACCAAGGAAAAACACAAGATGGGGAAATTAACTCGAGCACTCTCTTAAGCTAACGAGAAGCAGGGTAACTTTAGTTGGGATCTTGCAGCCCTATGTATACAGCGTCAGGTCAGAAGAGCAGTCAGGCAAGGTTTTAAAATAATAAAAATGATAGTTTTATTAGGGGACAAACAACAGAAAAAGACACCACAAGCACACAGCTAACTCGTAGTCCTGGAGAGAAACGGAGGGTTGCGGGGGAGGAAACTCAGTGCGGTTCACTGCGGGGAGCTCTCTGGACAAACCGACAGCAAGGCTGGATGAAACTCAGGAGCGATCCAAGGAGTCCGAGTAGTCCAAGGAGGACTCGGAATTGGGGACTCTTTTATAGGGTGGATTGTGCCTACAGGCCATGTCATGCTCGGTGAGAACAAAGGAAATTTGCAGTGGGACAAAAGCATTGGAAAAGGTCAGGTTTTACATGAGTAGCTTAGCGCTGGATGACAATAGGATGGCCAGTATGCAAATGGCTCAGCATAAAGAAAGTGCTGACTCTCGGCCGTGCATCTTTGTGTAGAGTCGCGCTTAAGCAAGGTGTATCTGCAAGAAATGGTCCCTGAAGCAACGGAGTGGCATTAATCTGCCTGCCTAAGTGGGGATTGGAATGTCCAACCATTAACGGCTGCACCTGTTTACATGCTTGTCCGGACGCCCTTGCAAACACGTGCAGCAGGGTGGCAGAGAAAGGTCAAGTAAAGGCCAAATAAGTTTGATATCAAGAGATATCTGGTGCTATCACCGGGCATGTCAGAACCGTGGTAACATGTGAATTTCCAGCCATCTCACCCGAGATGATTACAAGCCCACAGTTATCTTCCATGGCATTACACAGTCCCCCTACTGGAAGCCACACTAGTGCGGGTCATTGGGACATGCACATGGCTGGCAGCCCTTTGTGCAACTGAAATGTGCAATGGCCATTTCTGCCTTACGCTGTTACAGTGCTATGACTCCACTTTCAGCAACCTGTGGAATCCTGGGGTTTGCAGTTTAAGGAGGGGCCTTTAGAATTCTTGGCCAGAGAGCTCTTTGGTCTCAGGAAACTACAAACCCTAGAATTCCACTGGATATGTTGAAAGTGGAATAAAATGCTATAACAGTGTAGTGCAGAAATGGCCAATGTGAGGCACATTGATATGTGTTCCACATTGAGCCTCTATGTGTTCCACGGGGGTGGGGGTCTGAGACCCCATTGTGAACCAAGCAGAAACCGACTGTGAATGTTGTCTACCCTCCCCGATGGGCATTGGATTACATTCCTCACATAGACCTCTGCTTCCATCCTTGACTGTTGGATACAGGCATTGTGCAAGCTCCAGTTAAAAACCGTGAACACTTCAGGGGGCTACGCTAAAGATGCTGCTCAGCTTTTCTGTTACTTAGGCCATTTCTGCACTAGACTGCTATAGCGCTATGATTCCACTTGCAACTTCCTATGGAATCCTGCGGTTTGCAGTTTCGGGAGGGGCTGGCCGGCCGACCCCAGGATTCCATAGGATGTTGAAAGTGGAATCATAGCGCTATAACAGTCTAGTGCAGAAATGGCTTTATAGTAGGGCCTGCCTCAGGTTCCCAACATTTTGCTCTACATGTGCAACCCCACATCAGCCTCAGTGGGGACGGCGCACTTCCCGGGTCAGAAGGAGCACTTCATGGTCCCCCCAGTTCCCAGTCGGCTGGTGCTGTGAGATACAGGCACCCCCTGCTGTTGGATGGGTTGTGGACCAGAGTGCTGTCAAAAAAGTGGAAATGGTGGAGAACCCAGCCTTTTTAATTGTTTTAGATATTATTGTATATATTATTACTGCCTTTATATTACATATTGCAAAGTGTTATAGGCAGAAAAATTGACAAGAGACACACCACGAACAACTTCTGTAGTATATGTGGAATACAGGGGTTCTGGGTGTAATTCAAACCATTTGAAAGAGCAGGGTGTTGAAAGAGAGGGGACACCTTCAACAAGGAAGGCAGTGGATTGGGTCTGTTCCTCCAGGGCCCCTGGAAAGTCATCTGCTCAGTACCGTCTGCAGCACATTCCCAAGATACCTTCACGTGTACAGATGCAGAGAAGAATGGGATTTCAGTTCAGTTCTTTATTACATATGGGGCAATGGTGGTCAAGATGGCCTACGCAGCTCTCCCTTTTATCTTCTCAACAGATCCCACCCCACCTCTCCATGGGTAGGTCAGGCTTGCAAAGTGTGGCTAGCACACTGTTCCTTAAGACATCTCAGGGCTTCAGTGGGGACGAGAAGTTGGATCTCAGAGAATCCTAGTGTTGGAAGAGACCCAAGGCCCATCCAGTCCAACCCCATTCTGTCATGAAGGAAGACATCACCAAAGCCCTCCCTTTGACAGATGGCTCACCAGCCTCTGCTTAAAAACCTCCAAAGAAGGAGGAGACTCCAACACACTCCATGGAGGCAGCAGCGTATCCCACTCTCAAACAGTTCTTACCATATCAGGGAGTTCTTCCTAAGGTTTAAATGGAATTTCTTTTTCCTGAAGGTTGAAGCCATTGCTCCATTGTGTCCTAGTCTCTGGAGCAGCAGAAAAGAGGCTTGCTCCATCCTCCATGTGACATCCCTTCAAATATTTAAGCATAGCTATCGGGTCACCTCTTAATCTTTCCTTCTCCAGGAGGTCCCTCAGCCACTCCTCCTAGGGCTTCATGGTTTCCAGGTCCTTTGGAATTTCGGTCACCCTCTCCTCTGGACACCTTCCAGCTTGTCCATCTCCTTCCTGTCTGTGGTGCCCAGAACTGGACGCAGGATTATTCCAGGTGGGGTCCGACCAGAGCAGAATAGAGTGGTATTCTGACTTCCCTCAACCTAGACCTACTCTACTCCTACTGAAGCAGCCTAGAATCACATTGGCTTCTTTGGAAGTCTTCAGACTGTGGCTGGATGGCCACCTGTCGGAAGCGGTTGGACTGTGTCTTCCTGCATGGAGAAATGGGGTTGGACCGGAGGGTCCCTGGGCAATCTTCTACCTCTAGGATTCCAAGATTCTGTGTTTCTCACACAGCCAGGGCCTGCAAGATCCAAAGGCCCAGTGAAATAACACAGTCTTCCCTGCCAGCTGGACGCTCAGAAGGGACGGAGCCAGCCCGAGCTCTCTCAGGATGGAGTTCCGCAGGCAGGGTGCTGCCACTGAGAAGGCCCCGTTACGTGTACGCACCAGCAGAGCTTGCAGGGAGGGGGAGAGGACGAAGGCCGGGGAGCAGAGGCCAGGGCAGCGGATGGGCAAGGTGGGCTGCACATGCACCATGCGGAGGAAAACACCGTGGCTTGGAGAAGGACATAGGGAGGCCGTCTTCCTCTCCTCATACTGCACCTACGGTATGTGTGCTGTGTCATTGTGGCTGCTGGCAGGTGCCTTCCCACGTTCCTCTGTCCACCCCGACACGACCCAGCAGCGCTTGCAACAGTTTTTTGCTTCTTCTTCAGACTTTTTTGTTGTTGCCCATGTCTCCATGTGTGAGAAATGTGAGCAACTTCAGGATCTACTTCTGAGGACGGAGGCAGAAATACAGAAGGAGGCAAAATCCAAGCTGCTTGCCAGGAGCAAGGCTCAAGATCTTACTCTCCACCACCAGCTGCCTCTGCCAGGGACTGTGAGGGAGGGACTGGGTGGCAGAGGAGATGGTGTATTTTAACAGGGTTGGGGGTCTTGGGAATAAAAGATTGTTACCCTGTATTCTGGGGGTCCCAGGAGGGGCGCCCAAATAACCAAATAAAAACACAAGTTGGGAAATTAACTCGCACACTCTCTTAAGCTAACGAGAGGCAGGATAACTTAGCAGGGATCTTGCAACCCTATGTAGACAGCATCAGGTCAGAAGAGTGGTCAGACAAGTTTTAAAGTAATAAAATGATAGCTTTATTAAAGGACAAACAACAAATAAGACAACACATGCACACAGCTAACTAGAAGTTGGAATAAGAGATTGGGGGAAATGGGTGATACGACACCTTTTCTCGTAGTCCTGGAGAGGTGGAAGATTGCAGGGGAGAAAGCTCAGCGCGGTTCGCTGAGGGGAGCTCATCAGACCGAATGACAGCAAGGCGGCAAGGAAGTCCAGAGCGATCCGAGGTGTGCTTGGAATTGGGGAGCTTTTACAGGCTGAATTGTGCCTACAGGCCACGCCATAGTCAGTGAGAACAAAGGAAATTTGGAGCGGGATAAAAGCGTTGGCAAAGGTCAAGTTTTACATAATGGGCTTAGCACAGATTTACAATAGCGTAGCCAGTATGTAAAAGGATTTAGCATTGAGAGGGTGCCGGCTTGAGGCTGAGCGTCTTTGTGTAGAGTCACGCTTAAGCAAGGTGTGTCTGCAAATATGGTCCCTGAAGCAACGGAGTGGCGCTAATCTGCCTGCCTAAGTGGGGATTGGAATGTCCAACCATTAACCGGCTGCGCCTGTTTACGTGCTTGTCCGGTGGCCTCGCAAACACTTGGAGCAGGGTGGCAGAGAAAGGTCAAGTGAAGGCCAAATAAGTTGGATATCAAGAGATATCTAGTGTTCTCACCGGGTATGTCTGAACTGTGGTAACAAGATGATGCTTACAAAAGGCTAAGGAGAGTGAATTTCCAGCCATCTCCTCCAAGGGGATTACTAGCCCACAGTTATCTTCCACTGGCAGAGCTGGGTAGGAGATGCCAGGGCAGCGGATGGGCAAGGCCACACTGCAGATGCACATGGAGGAAAATGCTGCTACTCGTAAGAGAGGGAGTGAGAGAAGATCCCAGGGAAGGATGTTTCCGTGCTCTCTCGGCAGCACTGGCACCTCCTCCTCGTCCCATACTGTACCAATTCTACATGTGCATTTTGCTGTCCTGTTGTTGCTGCAGGAAGGCACCCTCTCAACCTCCTCTATCCCCCCCCACCACACACACACACACACACAACCCAGAAATGTGCACAACAGTTTTTTGTTTCCTCTTCAAACTTCTTCTCATTGCCCATGCCTCTATGTGTGAGAACTGTGAGGAGAAAGACGGGAACTGGGTCTCCTCGTGCTGTAAAATTTAGGAGGGCTTATTTGTCCCCTGTGTGTTTGGTGGCCCCAAAGACACAACAGAAACAAATCTGAGGCTTATCAGTTTAAAAGTGGCAAGACTGAGCATGACGTAGTGGTTTGAGCATTGGGCTACAACCCTGGAGATCAGAGTTTGATTCCCCACTCAGCCACAGAAACCCACTGAGTGATCTTAGCCCTATCACACACTCTTAGCCCCAGAAAACCCTGTCATAGGGTTGTCTTAGGGTTGCCATAAGTCAAAAAAGAACTTGGAGGCAAACTTGAGATCCACCACCAAAATAATGCTGTGGATAAGACCAATGTCACTAGAAATGTGCTTGTCTGTAAGAGCTAAATTGCAGGTACCCTTTTTAGGAGGTGAAAGAGCCACCCATCCCAAATGGAAATGAAATGAAAGTTCTCCTGGATAATAAAGGTCTTTTGTGGCCTCCACCAAATACATTAAAAAACCAAACCTTGCCTACCAACTGCAGTGTAAAAAAAAAACCTCTTTGGATGCAATTACTACTTATTTTTATACCATACTTTGTCCTCGAGGTGATTTATGCAGCCCTTTGCCTCCCAGTAACGTCATCTTCGCAACCATTCGGGCAAGACGTCAGGGTGAGAGAGAGGATGGCTGGTCTAAGTGAGAGGATCGAAGAAGATCGTATTTCCAACTAGCAGATGGTCAAAGAAGGGAACGGAGCATCTTACCAGGAAAAGGCCAACAGATCTGTGTGCTTTTGGCCACAAAAGAAAATGAAGATCTGGGAGCATGACAGCAGTTTCTGCAGAGCAGAGTGAACAGATATAGAGAAATTTTATCTCTTGCATCTTAAGGCAGAGTGCCCTCTCCTTGGAGACAGGGGGGGCCAATGCTGGCTTTACATTTTACACCAAGTCAAACTTGCCTCATCACCTAAGGTTTTCAGCCCGTGGATTACAACGTTGGAATCCAGCGGCCCTTCATCCCTTTCATCCACATGTTATTAACCATGATAAACAAATGTTTTATATTGTGCAACACATCTGGCACAAAGTTCTGGGGCTGTGGGTACCCGAAGTGCCAGAGCAGCCCAGAGAGAAAGTTGCTAGGCTACCGGGATAGCTCCTCAGGATAGAAATCCCACCCAGTAGTGTGTGGGAAGGGCTTGGGGCTGAGAAGAAAAAGTTGTGTAAAGCCACGTACCTGGGGATATTGGGATTTCTTCAGTGAGAGCCTAGCAAGGAGCTAGGGAGTAGCGCCCCTTGGCCAGTGAGAGTGTGACGGAGTGGGGAGGTTTAATTCCCAGTGGAAGCTGAGAGAGAGGCAGAAGAGCGATTGAACCTAACAGAATCTGGTCAGAGAGTGTGACCTGGATCAGGGGTTGAGCCTTTGGTGAGAGGGTAGCCCAAGGGCCCTTATGTGACACCTGTGCTTTATGTGAGAGTCTAAAGGTACGAGTGAACGGTCCAAAGGGCGCACTGAAGGAATGTATTGACTCTGACCGGCATAAGAACATTAAGGCATTATTTTTATTGTTATCTAAATAAATGCTAGTTTATTTTTATAAATACTGACCCAGCTGAGTTGCATACAGTTAATAAAAGGATACAGAAAGCAAGCTACCATAACGTTATTGAGTGTAAAAAGACTTTTTAAAAAGGAGTTCCTCTTTGTCAGAAGCTTTGTTAACTGGGGTATCCCTGTGTTCCAAAAGCAGCTCCCAGCAGCTGCATTACAGGAAGAAGGCAGAGTGACTGAAATCCAGTTGCTACGCTATGCTGAAAACAACAAATCCCTGAGATGCATCGAAATGCCAACATTGGTCCGTAGCCGATTCAGTCTGATGAAAACTATTGGTCAGACTTGGGCTAACCAAAGTAGGAACAAATACTTCATTCCCCAAATGAAAACCTGAGACGCAGATCATCCTGCCCACAGGGCAGCACCGATGTTTTCAGCTGGTTGCACCATCACAGATTTGATTCAGAGGCTAGACGGGATTTTCCGGGCTGAGGTTGTCACTAGACAATGCTGCTGCAGCAGGTGCAGAGGACGCAGTCCTTTCATAGGGAGAACTATTTTGTTCAGGGCACATCCAGTTTTGTCAAAGGTAAAGGATAATGGCAGGAGCTACAACGATGACAGCTACTACGGCTCCCGACACAGGGCCAATAGTTAGACCTATATTGGGGGAGAGGGAGAACCAGAAAGAAAAACGTTTCAGTATTTTGGAGGAAAAACAACCAGATGATTTAAAAACCCTTATCAAAGTCTACATCTTCAGTGCGTAAATATTAGTGAAAAGTGCAACACTCTCAAGGCTGTTCTTGTTCTACTGCTTCTGCTCTTGTTGTTGTGTGCTTTGAACTGTTTCCAATTTACGGTGACCCGAAGGCAAATCCATAAAATGGTTCTTGGCGAGATTTGTTCAGAGGGGTTTTGCCTTTGCATTCCTCTGAGGCTGAGAGAGTGTGAATTGCACAAGGTCAGCCAGGGGGTTTCTGTGGCTCAGCAGGGGTTCAAATCCTGCTCTCCAGAGTCACAGTCCATCATTCAAATCACTACACACTGGCTCATTAATACTATTCATTTACATCCTGCCTTTTGGACTCAAAAATGCTTACAGAACAGACAAAGACATCAGTAGAAATATATGAAGTTATTTTTAAAAGGAATGAAGCAATCCAGAAAATTGAAGCCATTAAGAATGATAAAACTGGATGTAAAAAGAAGCAAATCAGCACGACCATGCAAAGCTCCTACCAGCCTTCCCTGAAAGCCTACGGGAAGAGAAAAGTTTTCACTTGCAGGCAGTGGGAACGCCAGGAAGGAGCCCTCTTAGCCTCACCCACAGAAGGAGTCCCGAAGTCTGGGAGCAGCTGCCAAGAAGGCCCTCCCATACACAGCAAGGGGGGAGACAAAGAAGCCCACCCCATAAGATATCAGAGTTCAGACAAGTTCCTTCAATGGTCGAACTCACTTGCGATTCATATTTCTCCAAAAGCTAACATTACTCCCACAGCACACCCTCATTCTCTTCCTAGTCACATGTTTTCGAAATCTTACTATTAAAATGCATTTCATACATTTATTTTGCATGATTCTGGAAGCACCTGGTAGAGTCAAAGGGCAGCAGGTTCAGATCAGCTGAGCTCCAGTTTTCTCAGGACTTGGGGGCCGGGGAATGATGATGTTATTATTGCACACTGTTTAGTTATGAAGCAGAATTTAATTTCTTCTATTACTTCACAGTTTTCTAGTGGTTGTGCAAAGGTTATTATGGATAGTTGTTAGAAAACTGTGGCACAGTGGAGGAATTTCAATTTTGTGCAGAAAGCAAAAGGTAGAGGAACAACATTTAAGTTCTTCCATTCCTTCACAATCATCATGGTTACCCTTCTGCGTTTTCCACAAAGGTCCATTTTTAGTTCATATTTTAAAAACTGGTTGAATTTCACTCTGCTACCCCAAACTAGGCAATGTTCTACTTTTCCACTACTCCTTTCCCAATAACTGAGCATATTACGCTTTTTTTCAAACACGGATGACAGGACTGCTCCTCAGGTGAATGCAAAGCTTTACTGTACTTTTTTGAGGTCCAAGAGAAAAGCCAGAATTTGAGATGCCATCTGGAAAACATATATGGAATCCTTCGGCTACCTGGGTTCTTGTCTTTTTACACACGACAGGCAGCTAGAAGCTCTCCCACATTTCTGTGACAGATTTTTGCAGACAAGCACAGATGGGCACGCCAGGGCACACAAACACAGACCCCATTTTGTCCTGACCTGGGTTCTGAACGGAAGTGTATTCCACACTGAACGTTTTTATCCCCTCTCCCTTGCCAGTACTTACCACGGCTTCGAGGTACCACGGATCCATCAGATGTTGGTACATTAGATTTGGGTGTCCCATCTGCAGGCGGAGGAGGATCTGGAAGAGAACATTCAGACAGAGATGGCTGCTGAGTGTCCAGTTCAATGCCACTAATGGAGCACTGAAGTGTTTCTTGGGCAGGAGATTTTTCTTTCGACAGGAGGCCCACAGGGTCTAAACAGACCACACGGGGGGTTCCTTTGTCCTACCTGTAGGGTCCTTCTCAGTGAAAGTTAAACTACGCAGCATTACAGTGTGCGTGTGTATCCGTGCGTTCACACAGTCTACCCCACAATGGCATTCCTAAGTGCGGGACTTTACCTCTTCCTGCATAAACGGTGGGGGGCATCAGAGCATTACTTCTTTGTACCTGAGGTGTACATTAATATTATTATACCACAGGAGGGTTTTGATGGAGCTGGGTCCAAAGTGCACCATGTACTGGAGCATATTTTACACTTGGCCTCCTTGGAGCTCAGCCTGTGGAGCAGAGTGCTTCCCTCTGCAGCACGGAGTCTCTGCCCAGGTCTACAGAATCCTGCCTGGCAGAGTAAATATGTCCAGATGCACTCAGGTTTTGTCATGTTTTACCCTGAAAAGCACAGGATAGGCTGAAGTGAAAACAAAACAAAACACCATTCTCTCCATAAGGAAACACATACACTTCTGTACAATCCCTGCAACCAAAGATACTCCAAAGGGACTAGGAAAAGGTTTTACCTGGGGAGATTTTTTCCAGAACAGTCAGGTTCATTATTACTCCATATTGCTCCGTCAAGAGTGATGAAATTACGTAGATGCCGCTATCTTCCTTTACGGCATTGTTGACTCTCATTGCTCCGTTGACCAGAGAAACTCCTCGCTTCCTTGTATCACTGTGAACAGCTGAGGGACGGCTGACATGCAGGGTTTCTAGTTGACCTGTCTGTGGGTTGCATTTGTCGAGTTTTGTCTGTCTGCTTGTGTCACAGTTGAGTGGGACTGATGTGCTTTCACCTTTACGCACAGTCACGTTCTCAATGGGGAGATGTGCGTTTGTTCCTGGGAAAGCAAAACGTGAACATGAGGGGACCGTGGCATTATGAGTGTAAAAGTTCGGTTAGAAGCAGGGGGCCTGCTGCCCAAAGTCATTTCAAAAGCACCCCCTCCTGGGCTAAATTAACTGCCCTGGCCTGAGTCTTAAGTGCTGGCGTCACCCTGGGGGCCCTCCATGGGTTTGGGCCAATTTCCCTTAAGGAAGACCTGCTGCTGTTTCCCTTTTGGCTGATTTCTAAAGCCATCTTTGGAGGGTCTTCCCACAGCGAGGTGAAGGGTGCTGACCAGAGAGAGAGGGGCTTCCTGGTAGGGACCCTCTTGCTCCCTGGGGAATACCTTCCCACAGGCGCTCTGCCCAACGTCCCCACTGGCAGCATTCCTCGCATGCTGCAAAATATTAGTACAGTCCTACAAGAACTTTTTTTTTTTAAAAGAAGTGCCTAAGTTCATGCAGGGGAGCCTGACCTTACAAAAGAAAAAAACAGCCTTCTCACAGCAGCACAACTCTCAGAGCACATCTGCTCTGTTTAAAGTTTACTTTGAAATTACCGTGGAATACAAGCAATATGACATTTCCTCCTTTTTGCCTATTTTTCATCCCACCTTCCTCCTGAGGGGAATGGAGGGCAGCTCACAACAGAAGTTAAAACAAGCTCCCTGAATTAAAAAGAAGTAACAAAGTTTTTTAAGAATGAAATAAATGACCACATTAGCACACCAGTACTCTAAAGGAATATAAAACGAGTTGGTGGCGCAGTGGTCAAATGCCAGTACTGCAAGCCCAAAAGGTTGTGAGTTCAATCCTGCCGGGCTCCAAGGTTGACTCAGCCTTCCATCCTTTTGCAGGTCGGTAAAATGAGTACCCAGCTTGTTGGGGGCATGGATAGAAATACACACTATTTGTAAGTTGTTCGCCGGGATGCAAATAAATAAAAAATGAAAAAGAGAAACAGGAATGGAGCATTCACCCCACTGAAAACTCTTCTGCAGAGAGAGTTTGGCCGTTTCTGCACTAGCCTCTCATATGTTGGAAAATTACCAGCATTCTCTCTCCCCCACCCCCCATTTTGTTGGTAGAACAAATGGGAATAGGTAGCTTAGGGCTGCCTTTTGTATCTGCGTGCTAGATCTTCCATTTCCTTCCTCTGCATGATCATAAATACCTTTAGTGCCCAGGTCATCAGATCATGTGACCCAGGACGGTGTCCTGATAGAAAGAAAGTTAAGACACTCCCAAAAGAAGAGGGAGACATTTTTATTCCTTGCTTTCCTTTGTCTTGTCCTCATGGATCCTATCCTATGACATCTGCATGCTCCGTGTCCATCAAAGCAGGACGGTGAGTGATATCGGAGATGATCCTCTAATTCTTTAGCTAGTCAAGATAGGAGGCTTCCATACAAATGTAGATGGAGAAGCCGTTAGTAAAGTTTTAAGTCTTTTATCCAAGCTACCTGTGTGTTTGCATTTAATTGGATCCAGCAGTCTCAGGCCACCAGTTCTTAAACAGAAGGACTTTAACTGCTTCCTCTGCATAACTCTGCTAATGAGGGCTAAATTATAACCGGTTTAGTCTCATTTCCTACATTATAACGCTACGATTCCACTCTCAACGTCCTGTGGAATGCTGGGGTTTGCAGTTCAGGGAGGGGCTGCCAAGGCCGTCCTCAAAGGGCCCCCCCAAAACTACAAACCCCAGCCTTCCACAGGATGTTGAGAGGGGAATCACAGGTTCAGAGCAAACTGTCTTCGCCTGCCAGGAGGAGCGCGGCAGAGAGCAGCCCAATTCCCCGTGGCGGGGAGTCCCACAGGCTGGGAGGAGCCCCGGGGAAGGCTCCCTCCCACGTCCCCGGGGAACCTGCCTGGGGGGGGGGCACAAGGGAAGGACCCGCCCAGGTGTCCCAGACTTGGCGGTAGGTTCAAGGAGGGGGGCGGAGGTCTTTCCGAGGGTCTGGACCTCGGCGCGATCGGGCTGCTGAGCAAGCCGGCAGCTCGGCGCTGTGTCCAGAAAGCGGACTCCGCCGGTTTCAAACGAGTCCAATGGCTAAGGAGCACTTGCATGCCTTTCGCTCCGCGCCGGCCTCCCGCATCCTCCGCAGGGCGTTTGGAGTCCTGGGGAAAGGGCGGCTCCGGGCGAGGAAAGGCAAGCGCGGCCGCCGGGCTCCCCTTCCAGGCGCCGGGGCTCCCCGCGGCCGAGCCCCCCCGGACGCCCCCTTACCGTGGGTCAGCGCTCGGCAGTCCCGCTCCGCGAAGCCTCCGGTCCCGGTCGTGGCGCAAGCGAGGCAGAGGAGGAGGAAGAGGCGGAGGAGGCGGCGGCACAGCCCCGGGGCACCCATGGCGGCGAGGGGTGCCGGCCTCGCCTGCGGGGGGAGGAGGAGGAGGAGGGACAAGGGCGCCCCGTGAGTCCCGGAGGCTCGGGCGGCGCGGTGGGACCGGTGGCCCCCGGCCTGCTGCTGAGCGGAGGGCCAGCCTCGCTCACGCTCCCCGCTGGCGCTCGCCCGCCCGGCCACCCCCCCGCCAGAGAGCCTTCTGCCCGCGGGACTCGGCGGGGCAGCCCCAGCCAGCAAAGGAGCGAGCGAGCGAGCGAGCGAGCGAGCGCGGAGTTCGGGGGAGAGAGTCGCCCGGCCCGGCCGCCGGGGACGCTGGGCGTTGTCGTCCCCCAACGCGCCCCGACCCGCCGAGCGGAGCCGGGCAAGAAGGAGCCGGGCGCCCGCCTCTCCCCGGGCCCCCTGTCCCTCCCTCGGAGCCCGAGCCCGGCGCCCCCGGGAGCAAAAATGCCAAGCGCGTCCCTGGCTGGCCGAGCGACGTTACCTGAAACGACCCTTCGCCGCGCCTTCCCTGAATGAAGCCGGCTTACAGCGCTGTCTCCCCGCCGTCCCCGGGCTTCTCCCTGAGGAGCGCTTCTGGTTGGAGAGCTGCTCTGACCCTCAGGATGGCCTCGCCCACCTCGTACTCGTGTGTGTTGCGGGGCGGCATGAGACTGTAAGGCTTTCTGTCTTGATTGGAAAAGTCCAACTCAGAAGTCAACACTGGAAAATACTGTACAAGCTGGTGGCGTTAGGAATGTGGAAACTGTTCTTACATCCCCCTGTTTAATTTAAAAGGAGGCCCAAAGGCAGAAAGTTGCTCCAATTCAAGTGTAGCTTCAGAAGTATTTATGGGTCGGAAACAGTCAGCGAGTGAGGTACTGGAGAAACTGGAAGGGAGCCGTGGTGGCGCAGTGGTTAGATGCCGGTACTGCAGCCACAAGGTTGTGAGTTCGATCCTGCCCAGCTCCAAGGTTGACTCAGCCTTCCATCCTTCCGCAGGTCGGTAAAATGAGCACCCAGCTTGTTGGGGGCAATTAGCTAAAACACATTGTAAACCGCTTAGATAACACTCAGTTGATAAGCGGTATAGAAATAAATGCTATTGCTATTAATCCCTTGGACGCTTGAGACAGAGCTGCAAGCCACGTTGGGTGCCACTCTGGGAGAAAAGTGGCACCTAATTAAAATAAATAAATGGATAATAAAATAAAAAATAAATAAGCTTGGCTTCCACCAGCCATCCAGCATAATGGTCTCTGTGAGCAGTTGATGCCGTGCAGGGAAGTTTGGGATACTGTATATGGACTGGACTCCCTGTCCAATATGCTGTATCGAAAATACAGTTAGAAATCAGGGACAGAGCATGGAGCAAAGACAGAAAATTCACTCAGAGCTGAAGCTTAGGAGAGAACTTTGACAGGACAATCCACGGTGGTGTATGACCCCTCAAAAATTAATGAAGATAACACATAAAGGGAATGGCCAATGTTGGAAGTGTGGAAAAACAAGAGGGTCCTATTTTCAAAGATGCTGGTCATGCCCCATAGCAAAAAAATACTGGAAAAAGATCACAAAGATTCTGGATATTAAATTTGAGATGACTCCAAAAACGTATTTGTTAAGCATGTGTGTCTGGTGGCCCCAAAGACGCAACAGAAACAAATCTGAGGCTTATCACTTTAAAAGTGGCAAGACTGAGCATGACGTAGTGGTTTGAGCATTGGGGTACAACACTGGAGATCAGGGTTTCATTCCCCACTCAGCCACAGAAACCCACTGGGTGATCTATCTCACACTCTCAGCCCCAGAAAACCCTGGAATAGGGTCGAAAAAGAACTTGGAGGCAAACTTGAGATTCACCACCACAAATAATGCTGTGGATAAAACCAATGTCACTGGAAATGTGCTTGACTGTAAGAGCTAAATTGCAGGTACCCTTTGGTTAGGAGGTGAAAGAGCCACCCGTCCCAAATGGAAATGAAATGAAAGTTCTCCTGGATAATAAAGGTTTTTGTGGCCTCCACCAAATACATTAAAAAAATCAAAGGCTAAGAAGCCCTGCTCCACAGCTCCCCTTCCAAGTCCGAGGCCACGTCCACACAAGGCTGCCATAGTGCTACTATTCCACTTTCAATTTCCTGTGGAATTCCGGGGTTTGTAGTTTCCTTGGGCCAAAATGGCTCCCTGGCTGAGAATCCTCAGTGCCTCCCCCTAAACCGCAAACCCCAGGATTGTTCCGGGGGGGGGTTCAAAGCGGAATAAGAGCCCTATAACAGCCTAGTGCGGAAAGGGCCCCAGTCTTCTTCTGGCCTCCCGACTGCAGCCGCCCTTCGGACCAAGGGCTGCCCCATTGAGGCAGGGGGAACCTTGAAGGACAACTTCATGGAGGAAGAAGGGGAAAAGAAAGCGTGGTTGTATTGCGCGTGCGTAAAAGTGTCCCCTCCCACACCCTCGTCGGTTCAGATGGTGTCGCCTAGCAACAGCGGCGACGTTGGTTGGAAAGAGGCGTGCGCCGTCGCCCAGTGGGGCGTCGCCTCGTGATGACGTCACGAGTGAAGCCGTCGCCCCGGCAACGGACCGGGCTCTTGGCTAAGCCAGCAGGGAAGCCGAGCCGAGGAGAAGCGGGGGCCGGAGGACGTCGGGCCCGATGCGGAGGGCGATGGGGAGGAGGGGGCCGCCCCTCAGCGCATCGAGGTCCCCAACATCAGCTCCGACGACCCGCGGGAGCGCGTCGCGGCCGGGCTGGAGGCCGAGCGCAGGTCCGCCTGGCTCTGAAGACGCGGGGACTGCAGTCCCCATCATCCCCCGGCACAGCTGACTCGGCGGGCATGCTGGTCGCTGAGGTCGCGAAATGTAACTTCCCCGAGCTCTGCTTCCGGCAGTAACCTCTGGATGATGACGACCGCCTTCGTTTTAAAGCTATTTCTCATGTATGGTCTAATTTATTAATTAATTTCTTAACAGCATTCTCTTCCCACTCCCAGAATCCTCCAGCTAGCTATGGGAGCTGCAGTCCGCAAAAAAGGAACTTCTCCAGTCTCCATATAAAGCTCCGTCTACCTGCAGGCGTGGAAAAAGGAACTTTTCTGCCGCATGATTTGGATGCTTTTACTGTCTTCGGGGGAATGGCTACGGGGAAAAAAATCCAGGAAATCTTAAATGCAAGGAAGGGGAGAAAAAGAAAAGAAAGGTGGCAGTTTTAAGACTAAGTTTTTTCATTATTATTATTTTTGCATGAGCTTTCATGGATCTCCTAGAATCACAGGACTGGAAGAGACCCCCAGGGCCCTCCAGTCCAACTTTTTCTGCCATGCAGGGAGAGGCAATCAAAGGATTCCCAACGGATGGCCCATCAAAGACATGCCATGGACCGGAGCTGAAATCCCCCAGCCCTCCCTTCTGAAGGGACACCCTCCCCCCGAATCTACAAAGAGAAGCGCTGACGCCTTTGCCGCCCGAGATCAGCAGTGCGGAGGGACGCCATGCCTCATCCTACCAAAAGGCACTTGAGGGGTCGGAAGGAAGCCTACCTCTCCTCTTTTCCCTTACAAACTATCAAAGCAGTTTCAGTCCACAAACAAGGCTAGAGTTCAGACCGACGTGAAACTGGATTATCCAGATTAATCGGATTCAAGAGTTTCTGGAGCTGGACTTCTCCCTTTTGCCAAAGCATCTTACTTGAAAACAGGAAATCTGGTGGACCTACCGTTAGTAGAGAGTCAGCCGGCGTGCTGGACTATGATCTTGGAGACCCAGGTACGTCAAACTCTCTCAGCTCCCAGAAGACCCCTTAGGGCGACCTTAAATTTGAAAGGACTTGAAGGCCCACAACAACCGCCACCGCTAGTAGGGCAAGTTATCTGAGTCCAGAGGGGTTTTGCCTCAGGCTGGGTCCTTCTGCCATTCTTATGTCTGGGTTCTTCCGTTCTGAATGGGGAATATTTCTGGACTCGTGTCTTAGAATCATAGAATCCTAGAGTTGGAAGAGACCCCAGGGGCCATCCAGTCCAACCCCCTGCCATGCAGGAACACCCTCAAAGCACTCCCGACAGATGGCCATCCAGCCTCTGCTTAAAAAGCTCCAAGGAAGGAGACTCCACCACACTGAGGCAGCAGATTCCACTGCCGGACAGCCCCGACCATCTGGAAGTTCTTCCTGAGGTTTGGGTGGAATCTCCTTTCCTGCAGCTGGAATCCATTGCTCTTCTTTGCCCTTCATCCACATGTTATATTAACCATGATAAAACAAGTGTGTTTATATTGCACAGCACATCTGGCACAAAGTTCTGGGGCTGTGGGTACCTGAAGTGCCAGAGCAGCCCAGAGAGAAAGTTGCTAGGCAACCGGGATAGCTCCTCAAGATAGAAATCCTACCTAGGTGTGTGTGGGAAGGGCTTGTGGCTGAGAAAAAAAGTTGTGTAAAGCCAAGTACCTGGGGATATTGGGATTTCTTCATTGAGAGCCTAGCAAGGAGCTAGGGAGTAGCGCCCCTTGGCCAGTCAGAGAGTGTGATGGTGTGGGGAGGTTTAATTCCCAGTGGAAGCCAAGAGAGGGGCAGAAGAGTGATTAAACCTAACAGAATCTGGTCAGAGAGTGTGACCTGGATCAGGGGTTGAGCCTTTGGTGGGAGGGTAGCCCAAGGGCCCTTATGTGACACCTGTGCTTTATGCGAGAGTCTAAAGGTACAAGTGGACGGTCCAAAGGGCGAACTGAAGGAATGTATTGACTTTGACCGGCATAAGAACATTAATGCATTATTTTTATTGTTATCAAAATAAATGTTAGCTTATTTTTCAAGCTACCATAACGTTATTGAGTGTAAAAAGACTTTTTAAAAAGGAATTCCTCTTTGTCAGAAGCTTTGTTAACTGAGGTACCCCTGTGTTCCAGAATCACCTCCCAGCAGCTGCATTACAAGAAGAAGGCACAGTGACTGAAATCCAGTTGCTACGCTATGCTGAAAACAACAAATCCCTGAGATGCATCGAAATGCCAACATTGGTCCGTAGCCTATTCAGTCTGATGAAAACTATTGGTCAGACTTGGGCTAACCAAAGTAGGAACAAATACTTCGTTCCCCAAACCTGAGATGCAGATCATCTTGCACACAGGGCAGCACCGATGTTTTCAGCTGGTTGCACCATCACAGATTTGATTCAGAGGCTAGATGGGATTTTCAGGGCTGAGGTTGTCACTGGACAATGCTGCTGCAGCAGGTGCAGAGGACGCAGTCCTTTCATAGGGAGAACTATTTTGTTCAGGGCACATCCAGTTTCGTCAAAGGTAAAGGATAATGGCAGGAGCTACAACGATGACAGCTACTACGGCTCCCGAAGCAAGGCCAATAGTCCCAACGCAAGGCCAATAGTTAGACCTATATTGGGGAAGAGGGAGAACCAGAAAGAAAAATGTTTCAGTATTTTGGGGAAAACAACCAGACGATTTAAAAACCCTTATCAAAGTCTACATCTTCAGTGCGTAAATACTAGTGAAAAGTGCAACGCTCTCAAGGCTGTTCTTGTTTTACTGCTTCTGCTGTTGTCGTTCTTGTGTGCTTCAAGCTGTTTCCAACTTATGGTGACCCGAAGGCAAATCCATAAAATGGTTCTTGGCAAGATTTGTTCAGAGGGGTTTTGCCTTTGCATTCCTCAGAGGCTGAGAGAGTGTGAATTGCACAAGGTCAGCCAGTGGGTTTCTGTGGCTCAGCAGGGGTTCAAATCCTGCTCTCCAGAGTCCTAGTCCATCACTCAAACCACTACACACTGGCTCATTAATACTATTCATTTACATCCTGCCTTTTGGACTCAAAAATGCTTACAGAACAGACAAAGACATCAGTAGGAATAAATGAAGTTATTTTTAAAAGGAATGAAGCAATCTGGAAAATTAAAGCCATTAAGAATGATTATAAAACTGGATGTAAAAAGAAGCAAAACAACACGACCATGCAAAGCTCCTACCAGCTGTACTGAAGCCTACCGGAAGAGAAAAGTTTTCACTTGCCGGCAGTGGGAACGCCAGAGGGAGCCGTCTTAGCCTCCCCCACAGAGGGAGTCCCAAAGTCTGGGAGCAGCTGTCAAGAAGGCCCTCCCATACACAGCAAGGGGGGAGACAAAGAAGCCCACCCCATAAGATATCGGAGTTCAGACAAGTTCCTTCAATGGTCGAACTCTCTTGCGATTCATTTTTCTCCAAAAGCTAACATTACTCTCACACCACACCCACATTCTCTTCCTATTAAAATGCATTTCATACACTTATTTTGCATGATTCTGGAAGCACCTGGTAGAGTCAAAGGGCAGCAGGTTCAGATCACCTGAGCTCCAGTTTTCTCAGGACTTGGGAGGGGGATGATGATGTTATTATTGCACACTGTTTAGTTATGAAGCAGAATTTAATTTCTTCTGTTACTTCACAGTTTTCTAGTGGTTGTGCAAAGATTATTAGGGACAATTGTTAGAAAACTGTGGCACGGTGGAGGAATTTCAATTTTGTGCAGAAAGCAAAAGGTAGAGGAACAACATTTAAGTTCTTCTATTCCTTCACAATCATCATGGTTACTGTTCTGTGTTTTACACAAAGATCCATTTTTAGTTCATATTTTAAAAACTGGTTGAATTTCACTCTGCTACCCCAAACTAGGCAATGTTCTACTTTTCCACTACCCCTTTCCCAATAACTGAGCATATTACGCTTTTTTTCAAACACGGATGACAGGACTGCTCCTCAGGTGAATGCAAAGCTTTATTGTACTTTTTTGAGGTCCAAGAGAAAAGCCAGAATTTGAGATGCCATCTGGAAAACATATATGGAATCCTTCGGCTACCCGGGTTCTTGTCTTTTTACACACGACAGGCAGCTAGAAGCTCTCCCACATTTCTGTGACAGATTTTTGCAGAGAAGCACAGATGGGCACGCCAGGGCACACAAACACAGACCCCATTTTGTCCTGACCTGGGTTCTGAACGGAAGCGTATTCCACACTGAACATTTTTATCCCCTCTCCCTTGCCAGTTCTTACCATGGCTTCGAGGTACCACGGATCCATCAGATGTTGGCCCATTAGATTTGGGTGTTCCATCTGCAGGCGGAGGAGGATCTGGAAGAGAACATTCAGACAGAGATGGCTGCTGAGTGTCCAGTTCAATGCCACTAATGAAGTACTGAAGTGTTTCTTGGACAGGAGATTTTTCTTTCGACAGGAGGCCCACAGGGTCTAAACAGACTGCACGGGGGGGTTCCTTTGTCCTACCTGTAGGGTCCTTCTCAGTGAAAGTTAAACTACGCAGCATTACAGTGTGCGTGTGTATCCGTGCGTTCACACAGTCTACCCCACAATGGCATTCCTAAGTGCGGGACTTTACCTCTTCCTGCATAAAAGGTGGGGGGCATCAGAGCATTACTTCTTTGTACCTGAGGTGTACATTAATATTATTATACCACAGGAGGGTTTTGATGGGGCTGGGTCCAAAGTGCACCATGTACTTGAGCATATTTTACACTTGGCCTCCTTGGAGCTCAGCCTGTGGAGCAGAGTCCATCTCTCTGCAGCACGGAGTCCATGCACAGGTGTACATAATCACAGAATCATAGAGTTGGAAGAGACCCCAGGGTCCATCACGCCGAACCCCCTGCCATGCAGGAACACCCTTCAAAGCATTCCCAACAGATGGCCATCCAGCCTCTGCTTAAAAACCTCCAAAGAAGGAGACTCCACCACACTTCGAGGCAGCAGATTCAACTGCTGGAGAGCTCTGACCATCAGGAAGTTCTTCCTGAGGTTCAGATGGAATCTCCTTTCCCACCTGCCAGCGTCTTTCCGCTTTGTCCTGTCCAACACCAAGGGTGGCCAAACTGCCACAAGCAAGAGGAAGAGTTCCCCGCACTGCGAGCATGTGTCTGTCTGCATGTATCTTCACCTCAAAGTGCATGGCGGGACAGGCCGAAACCCTGGCTCAGAGCACAGGTTGCTGGTACCTGGGTGTGTGCCAGAAGTCAGCCAATTTACTGAGCTTTGCTGACTGCTTAGAGATAGAATTAGTCTCTGTTTCACTCTTTCTTCACAACGGAGTGCAGAGCAAGGGGTTGACAGAAATACTGAACTGAGCAAATTTTACATATTTTACATGCGCACACATACACACACACCGAGACCCACATGAGTGAAATCGGAGCTTATATATTGTTCCTAGTCCTAAAGTGACACCCCACACAGCAGCGGAGCTTGGAGTGCAGGGGGAGCAGGCGGGAGGGATCATGGTGCTCAGGGGGGGCATGGTGTGCAAGGGCGGTGGCATGATGCGTGGGGGCATGGCTGCAGTATGTGGGGGTGTGGCTACGAGCTGGGGTGCCCCCGAAACATTGCTGCCTGGGGCGAACCACCCTCATCACTCCCCCCATCCCTATGCAACGTAGCCCGCACTGGAATCTTCTACCGCAACGTTCCCAGAAATGACTCCGAATCAACATTTGGGGCTCACTGTTGATAAGTATTATTCTACGGTGACCTTTCATAGGCCTAACTTAGGCTCAAGTGGAAAACAGACATTCTCTCTGTAAGGAAAGGAGTACACTTCTCTGCGATGCCTCCAGCCAAACATACTCCTAAGGTATTAGGGAAAAGGTTTACCTGGGGAGACTTTTTCCAGAACAGTCAGGTTCATCAGTACTGCGCATTTCTCCTTGAGTGATGAAATTATGTAGATGCCTTCATTTGCCTTTACTGCATTCTCCACCGTCATGGTTTGGTTGATCAGAGAAATTCCTGGGTCGCGTACAAGACTGTGAAGGTTAGAGGGACGACCAGTGTAGAGGAGTGCCAGTTCACCTGTTTGGAGGTTACATTTGGCAACTTCAATCTGTTTGCTTATGTCGTAACAGAGTGGGAGTGACTTCGTTTCACCTTCACACACCCTGACATTGTAAGTGGGGGGACACGCATTGGTTCCTGTGAGAGCAAAATGTGAACAGGATGAGACAGTGGCCTTATTGGTGTAAAAGCTGGGTTAGGACCAGGTGGTCTGCCACCCAAAGTCCTTTTGAACACACCCTGCTCCTGTGCTGAATCAACTGCCTTGGCTACCAGTGTTTCCAAGCTTGAGTCTAAGTGCTGGTGTCACCCTGGGGGCCCTTGGTGGGTTTGGGCCAACCTCTCCTTCTGCCTTACTAGAACCAGCTTTGGAGGGTCTACCCACAGTGAGGTGACGGCTGGTGTCCAGAGAGAGGGCTTTCTCACTGGGGACCCTCTTGCCTGTGTGGAATGCCCTCCCACCAGAGATCACTCTAACATCCTCCTTGGTAGCATTTGGCTAATGTCCACTTCTTTTTTTTACATTGGTTGCTGTGGCTGTATAGTACCCTCATGATATTTCCAACTTGACCATAAAACAACAATCTTGGCAAGGTTTCATAGGATCTTAGAGTTGGAAGAGGCCCCAAAGGTCATCCAGTCCAACCCTCTTCTGCCAGGCAGGAAGACCCCATTAAAGTGTTCCCTTGGACAGATAGCCATCTGGCCTCTCTTTAGAAGCTCCAGAACAGGAGAAGACTCCACCACACTCCAAGAAGGCAGCAGCCTGTTCCACTGTCCAAGTGCTCTTACCATCAGGAAGTTCTTCCTAAGGTTTAGGTGGAATCTCTTTTCCTGAAGTTGGAAGCCATTGCTCCCGTGTCCCAGTTTCTGGAGCAGCACAAAACTGGTTTGCTCCATCCCCCATATGACATCCTTCCAAATGCTGAAACATGGCTCTCATGTCACCTCTCAACCTTCTCTCATGTCACCTCTCAACCTTCTCTCATGTCACCTCTCAACCTTCTCTTCTCCAGGCTAAACATTCCCACCTCCCTGAGCCACCCCTCAGAGGGCTTCATGGTTTCCATTTATTCCAAGGAGGTTTGCCATGGCCTTCTTCTGAGGCTGAGAGTGTGTGATTTGCCCAAGGTCACACCCTGGACCTTCAAGTCCCTTCCAACTTACAGTGACCCTAAGGCAAACCTATTGCGGGGTTTTCTGTGGATGAGAGTGTGTGATGTGCCCAGGGGCACCCAGTGGGTTTCCATGGCCAAGAGGAGAATTGGACCCTGCTCTCCAAAGTTTAATGTTCAGATCACTGCATCGTGTTGGCTCTCCCAAGCGTCATGTGCCTTGCTAGGAACAATTTAAGAATACTATTTTTCCTCTCCATATACATCCTACGAAACATTAGTATAGCTGTAGAAGAACTTTTTTCTTAAAAAACAAAAGCCACCTTCTCTGACCACGTCCAGCAGGTGCCAAAGATTCACACAGAGGAGGCAGAGCTTGCAAAGAGAAAACAGCCTTCTCAGACTCACAGAGCTCTTAGGGTTTACTTTAAAATCACTTTTAAAAAAAAAGTAAAATTACTCGTACTCCTTTTTACATAGTTGTCACTCCCCCTTCCTCCCAGGTGGGACCCAAGGCAGCTCAGAACACCAATTAAAACAAGGCGTATGAATTACGAATAAGTGATAATTGAAACAATTAAATAAATAAAAAGCCACATTAAAACCATGAGAAGGAACACAGAAACGCAGCACACGGCCCATTGGAAACCCTTTCGCAAAACCTTGTTGAGACAGCAACGCCTTTGCAGGCTTTCCATCTGCACTGGCGCCTGTCCGCTACTTGCGCTGGTGGAGAGCGCGCTCTGAACGAACAGCACCAAGAACAGCGTCTCCTTTTTGAGTCCCAAACCGGAGCCTCCCCCCCCAGCTCCTCCTTCGAAGAGGAGGGCTAAGCCCCAACCCGGAGCCGCCTTACCGTGCGTCAGGCTTCGGCAGTCCTGGCTCCAGGAGGCTTCGGTGCCAGTCGTGGGGCAAGCAAGCCAGAGGAAGAGGAGGAGGAGGAGGAGGAAGCGCCCCCCGGGGCCCATGGCGGTCGAAGGGTCCTGGCCTTCCCTGCGGGAAGAGGAGGAGGAGGAAGCGGAGGAGGAGAGGGAAAGTCCCCCAGGGACTCCTCGGTGGGACTGGTGGCACCTGCCCTGCTGCTGCTGCTGCTCGGCGGTTGGGCAGCCCTCGCCTTCGCTCGCAGAGCAGCGTCGCCCGAAGCAGCCTCGACCTCAGCCCCCCCGCCCGCCTTCTTTCTTTCTTTCTTTCTTTCTTTCTTTCTTTCTTTCTTTCTTTCTTTCTTTCTTTCTTTTTTTCTCCCTCCCTCCCTCCCCGGAGTGGCGCTCCTTGAGGGTCCCGCCTGGGCCCCCGGAGACCTCTGGGCAGCCCCAGCAAATGCACGGGGGCGGCGGCGTCCGTCCGTCCGTCCATCCATCTCTCCGCCGCCCCGTCCCCGTCCCACCCCGGGGGATTCCGCGGGGCCGCCGGGGATGCTGGCGGTATCGTCGCCCGTCTCCCGAGGCCGTCGTCACCTGCCAAGGGCCGCGAGCCGGAGGGAGTCTTCGCCCCGGGAGGGAGGAGAAGCCGGAGAAGCGGCCCCGGCCCCCGGCTGCGCCTCCCTGGGAGCCCGATCCCGATGCCCGGAGCCGGCGGGGGCGAGGTCCGCCCGGCTGGGCTGAGCGGGGCACGCGGGGGTCCGGAGCCGCCAGGGCGCTGAAGTTAAAGCGCGCGACTGAGTCCTTGGCCATTTCCGCACTAGCCTGTTGTCGCGCGACGATTCCACTTTCAACCTCTTCTGGCATCCTGGGGTTTGCAGTTTCGGGAGGGGCCGTCCGGCCCCTCTCGAAACTGCAAACCCCAGGATGCCAGAGGAGGTTGAAAGTGGAATCGTCGCGCGACACAGGCTAGTGCGGAAATGGCCCTTATCGGAGTGGGAAAGGCCCGCCCCTTTTCTTGCTTTTTAGCCGCAACCAGCCGGCCCCGCCCCTGGCCCGGCCCGGCCCGGCCCGGCCCTGTCCCACCGTGGACAAACCGCCGCTGCCCCCGGCTAGTTTTGGGATCAGCCTCTTTCCGCAGTCTCCCAATGCCCTGGCTGCATTCATCAGCATTTTTTGTTGTTGCTGCTTCTAGTCCGTCTTCTGACTAATCAGTCCTCTCGTCACAGACCTATGACTACTTTATTTCCTTGTTTATAAATATTCTTATTAAATTTTCCTTGCATAAAAAACAGTGGTAGCACACCTCCCCCCGTTTCTATATTATTTTACTCCAGTTGAGGCTTCTTTGTTTCCATTTACCAAAGGAAAAGAAAGAATCACACTTACATTCTACAGAAAACAGTTATTATTATTATTATTATTATTATTATTATTAATAAATAATTTATTTCTATCCCACCTCTCCCCATGGATCAAGGCAGTGAACAACAATAATGCATTAATTACATTAAAAACATTAAAAAACATACCCAATCCTCCCCACCCACTGTTACCCTGTATGTTGGGGGTCCCGGGAGGGGCGTCCAAATTACCAAATAAAAACACAAGATGGGGGAAATTAAACTCAAGCACTCTCCTAAGCTAACGAGAGGCAGGGTAACTTTAGAAAGGATCTTTTAACCCTATGAATACAGCGTCAGGTCAGAGAGCAGTTAGACAAATTCTACAGCAACAAATAATAGTTTTATTGAGAACAAACAACACGGAAGACACAACATACACTAACTAACTGAGAAATAGGAATAGAGAGTTTTTGGGGGAACAGGTAATACAACACCTGGCCTCGTAGTCCTGGAGAGAAGAGGAGGTTGAGGGGAAGAAAGCTCAGCGCAGTTCACTGAGGGGAACTCTTCAGACAATTCGACAGCAAGCCAGGATGGAAGTCCAGAGCAATTGGAGGAAGGCTCGGAGTCAGGGACTTTTTATAGGGTGGGTTGTGCCTATAAGCCATGCCATGCTCATTGAGAACAAAGGGGATTTGGGCTGGACAAAGGAGTTGGAAAAGGTCAGGTTTACATGATGAGCTTAGTGCTTGATGACAGTAGTATGGCCAGGATGCAAATGGCTCAACAGAAAGGACTGGCTCGGCTTCTCGGCTGAGCGTCTTTGTGTAAAGTCACGCTGAGCAAGGCATGTTTGCAAGAAGATGGTCCCTGAAGCAACGGAGAGGCTTAAGTTGCCTGCCTAAATGGGGTTTTGGAATGTACAGCCATTGACAGCCGCGCCTGTGATGTGCTCGTCCAGTGGCCCTGCAATGCAACACATGGAGCAGGGTGGCAGAGAAAAGTCAAGTAAAGGCCAAATTATTTGATATCAGAAGGATATCTAGTGCTCTCACCAGACATAACATAACCAGAGTAACACCACCAACCCATCTAAAACCAACCCCCTAAAACACACAACAATTAACAACAATCAACTGACTATTAAAAGAACCGCAAGACAGTTGTTGTTGGTAAGCTCAACGAGGGAAACTATCACACCTGGATTCTGATGATCCAGAGCTTGCTAGTGAGGGAAAATTTATGGGCTGCGGTGGAACATGCGCCTAAAGATGGCAGCTGAAAAAGCAGTGGAACAGCGTGCTAGAGCAACCATAATCCTGAGCTTGGACCCCAGCCAGCTCATCCATGTGAGACACACACCAACAGCAGCTGATGTATGGGTTGCACTGAGAAATGTGTACCAGTGGAATATTGCAATTAATGATAAATTAACATGTAGAATTAGATTTATGAAAGGTTTAGTAAAAGGGAATGATTTTGAAGAAATTTGGAAAATATTTTTGGAAAAAGCTTTGATAAGAGATGGTAAAGCTACCCTTTCACAAGAAGAATGGCAATTTTGGAAAATGGATTAAATAAAAAGTTGGCTCTGGGGGGTGGGTTTATTCACATTTTTTTTGTGATAATAATGTGGTGTTTTGTTTAAATTGGAGTTGAGCTGTTTAAATTTGTAAAACAAAAAACGGAAAAAAAATAAAACAAAAACAAAAAATAAGTTAAAATATAATCGGCTTTGGGGAGTGAGCTTACCTTTAGAGATAGTTTAATATGTTAAGTAATAAGATTGTATTTAGTAATAGTATTACATTAAATTTAAGGGAAAATATAGAATTAAGAATGATATTACTATAATAATAATGAGTATAATGAGAATAAGAATCAGAGATAAGTAATAAAAATATATAAGTACTCTGATATAGAGTAAGCTGAATAAGTTTTTGATTGTAATTATATAAGAGAGAAATAATAATGTAAGTTCGCTTTTGGTTGAAATCTTTTTGTTTTACTATTAGTTGTATCACATGGTGTTTTATTTTTGTGTTTGTGTTATGTTAATAAAAAAAAAATGTAAAAAAAAAAAAGAGAAACGTGTACCAGCATGATTCCTGCCTTTCCAGGATGTTGTGGACTAGGAAGCTCTACAACACCAAACTGGAAGAAGGGGGAGATTTTAAAGCCCATCTAGACACAATGAAGTCTTTATTCCTTGAGTTGGCTGATAGAGGTACGGACTTTGGTGAGGCTCAAAAATGTTACATCCTCCTAAGCAGTCTAAGTAAGGAGTGGGACTTCATCTTTTATAGTCTGCAAAGCCTGAGGGAAAGAGACTCGACCCTTGATTTAGTTATGTCACGGATTCTGGAGGAATGTGAGAGGAGGGAATTTGCAGCCCGGGACGAGATAAAGCGTGTTGCCGAGAGGAGTGCAGCGAACAGCCGGCGCAAGCCTTCGCATGAGGGGGAGGAGACTGCAAAATGCAGCGTAGCCCAGCGGTGCTTCACATGCTGCAAGTGGGGACCTTAAAGCCACGTTGCCTGGGGACAAGGACAGCCAGAGGCCTGGAGTCCAGAGGAAGAAAGCCAGCACCAGTACTGTTGTTGCTGCAGCAAAAGGGACAGTCTGTACTGACTGGCTGCTTGACGGTGATGCTACCCATCTTTGCTTTCATATACTTTTAAATTTTAATCCGCTCCAAAACTCCTTTCCATTCCCTTTCAAAGTTCTGGATAGGTTTATTTTTCAATGAAAATGCTACCTTTTCTGTCCCTACCATATCCACTCTCCTAAATCAATATCTTAATTTTCTTTCCAGTGTTGTGTGTATGTCAACCTTGCAGCTGTTATCAAATAGAACAATATCTTCTGACGACTTCCAACCTCCCTTTGCTGTCCTGAGATATTTAACAAATAAGTATGCAGTATCATTTCAAAGTTCATTTTACAGATTCTTTGAATTTCATCACGTGTCCCCTTCCCAGGACTTTCTTGCCCTTCCACAAGTCCAACGCACATGAAAAAAGGACCCAGTCTGTTCCTCACACTTCCAACATTTCGCATTCCCATTTTTCGTTATTTTATGCAGTCTTTCTGGGGTCACCTACCAGACTTATGTCTACTTTAAAGTGAAGGTATCAGTCTTTTTTGGGGCACGACTGGTTCAGAGGGGGTTTGTCTTTGCCTCCGCCTGAAGCTGAGAGAATGTGACTCGCCTAACCTGAGCAGCGATCTGAATCCTAGTATCTAGAAACCTAACAAAGAAATATATATGAATATTTAAATAAATATTTAAGTCTAAACTCAAATATTTAAATCTTTTGAGTTAATTCTCGGCAACAAATTGTATTTACGGGGGGGGGTCCCCAAATGAAGGACAGGTGAAGAACCACCGCTCTGAGGGAGGATTATTGACCTTCAGAGTCTCCAAAGGCTGGAGGGATTTTTTACCATTTTATTTTATTTTTTTGGAGGGGGGCAGGGAAATGGGTAGGTCGGCTAATTCTCCGCTTTCACCTTGGACGTCAGCCTTTGTCTGTTCAGAGCCCCCTCTTGGAAGGGGTTTCGGTCTCAGTCTGGGTTTTGTGTCTTTGCGTTGCCCTTTTGGAAGGAGTAAAACCTCGCGTTGGGCCGCACTCGAAGCGCCGCCTTGCGAGAGCGAGGCCAGGAGTCAACGACTGAAGCCTGACTGTTCACGTCCGCGCTCGTCCCCGTTTCCTTCCGCTGTACAAGTTCGCCCTTTCTGCGGACAACATGGCGGAATCTTCGCCAGGAGAGTGCAAAGTGAGTAGGAAAGGCTGTTTTTCCTCCTGCTTGACCCCCAATGTTGAGGTTTGGTATTCGCCTCAGAAAAAAAAGGGTTCCTTTGTGACTGCGGGGGCGGGCGCGAAGGGCTTGACTGCGAATATGGAGGAAAGTCTCCGTCCGTCTGGCTCGGGGCCAGAGAAGGGCGCGCCTCCTGGCTTTCCCTTTCTGCGCCGAGAAGGCTTCGGACAAGCGCTGCCCGCCACAGCCTGCTCTTTCGGCCTCCAGCGCTTGGCTCCCGAGGCGGTGGGGCTCCCTTCTGGTTCCCCCACCGCCGAACCTTTAGCACCCCTCCCAGCCTCAGCGCCTGGGCGGGGGGAAGGTCCGACTAAAACCCAGAGCGGGGACGCCGCCCGTGTGGGCGCCGGAGGCAGCCTTCCCAGCAAGAGCTTCGGGGCTGCCTCATAGCTCCTTATAGATTAAAAGAGGGCCGGGGTGTGTGTTTGCTGTTCTTCGTTCTGTTCCTTCAAAGCGCACTTTCCACCAGCGCCCCAAGTGCCGGGCAAACTCTGAATGCCAGTCCATTTATAAATAACAAGATTATACGTTTAGAAATATTTTGTATTAATATGATATGAACCTAGTATTTATAAATTTATATATATATATAGTATTTATATATTAAATATATAAGCTATATATTTTATACATTTTATAAATTTATATAATATAAATGTTATTTCTATAAAATCTATACAATAAATTTACGGATTATATAGCTTATATAATATATTGTTCCTCATATAATTTAATATAAATTCCATTTAAGGAAATATAGGATATTTATATATTATACAAATATGTTGTCCTCTATTTTCGAAGATGGAGGACGGGCAACAGCGGCGGCTTCTCCCCTCAGAGGACGCCATTTTGTCTCTTTCCCGCAGCCGCCGCCTGGTGCTTCAGGCCGAGATCCGTGAGGGGGATTCTCGCGGCCAGGGTTGTCGGGCGCCGCCGTTTTATGGGGTGGGTGGGTCCTGGAGCCGAAGACTGAAAATAAGGGCACTTTTCCGGGGCGGTCGTTGAGCGCGGGGAGAGGACGGGCCGCGGGCCAGAGTTTGGGCGGGGAGGGAAGGCCAGGCCCATTCGCTACGTCGTCCCTTCAATGGCGGCTGAAAGTCTCTGAGCGAACATGGCGACGGCCGGGCCGTTTTCTGTTTTGGTGGCGTTTTGCCGTAGAGCGCTGGCAAGCGTACAGCCTTAGCTTTCGCGTCAGCTCAGCCCTTCGGTTAAGATATCGCCCAGTCTCCCCAGACGGGGGAGAGGAGGAGAGCTTTTAGGAGGGAGGAGAAGGTCCCTCGCACAGCCCGAGATCGCCGCCATGGGCGAGGAATTCTCCTCCCTTCCGATTCGGCAGCCTCGGTCTTCGGTTGGCTAATTTAGTGTGTCGGCGCCTCTCTCTCTCTCTCTTTTTTTTAAAGCTTCTGCTTTGCAAGAAGGACGACGGATTTTCCTCTCTTCCTTAGAGAAGGGTGTGGACAGCAGGCAAACGTTTTTGCCACTCGCTCTTCAGCATTCCGCAGATTAAAGCTAGGATGGGAGGCCAAGGGAGGGGGAGTGTGGTCGAGATGGCAGAAATTGTTAATTTGGAAGAGGAAACGGGCTAGGAGGACCCGCAGCAGTTGGCTTCACCCTGGGCCTACCCAAAAGGGCAACACCCCAGAGGACAGGTTCAGAATTCAAAATGGCCTGAACGGATGAGGGAGTTGGGCCAAAGCTAAATGTAAGGCATTACACTGGGGCAGAAAAAAATGAAAATGCACAGGACGGGTGACGCCTGGCTTCACACAGTCCATGTGGAAGGCATCCCGCACCCTTAGTAGACCACAAGCTGAACGCGAGTCAGCAGTGTCATGCGGCAGCTAAAAAAGCCAGTGCGATTCTGGGCTGCATCAGTAACAGCATAGCATCTAGGCCAAGGGGAGTACAGTACTAGTCTATTTTACTGTGACAATACTGCTCCATTCTGCTTTGGTTAGACCCCACCTGGAATAATTCTGTCTCCAGTTGGAAGTTCTTGAATTCCCAGAAGTGGACTCTGTCAGGAACTGAATCCACATGCAAATACTATGTTGCATTAAGAACTGTTTATTTGGAGTGTAATACCCGTAATGACTTTAGCGCAAGGTCTGAAACAAAGTGAAAGTAACTAAGCTTCAGAATCCCCATTAATATATCATGGAGGGCCGGTGGAAGAACCTGACATCCTGCCCTATCTGAAATAAATAAATAACTGTTAACAGTGTCCCAGCGATAGGTATGTGGAAAAGGCGGAAGGGGTAAAGAGGTTGGTACTAAGGTGGAGAAGGTTTGTTAGGGGGAGCCTTGTGAAAAGAAGCAATGAGTCCAGGAGCAGAAACATCAGTTGCATCAGTTGCATAGACCCATTCAGTAAAACTGAGGCGGGAAATAATTCCAAAGGATCAGGTATTGAAGATGGCCCTGGTGGATTCTGGAGTCAAGGACTGCAGACACTTGACAGATGCCAGCATCTGTTGCTGAAGCAGCTGTGAAAGGGGCCAGCTTCAGTAAGCTGCAATGAAACACAGAGTGAATTAGTTTGTATTTAGGAGGCAAAGACAGTACGAAAGTCACATCATTGACTGCTTTCTTGATGGGAAAGAGACCAGTGAATTTAAGGGCAAGTCTTTTGGAGGGGCCCTCAAAAGTCAGGTTTTTGGTGGAAAGGTAGGCAAGATCTCCAGGTCGCTAGTTTGGGTTGTATAGCCTTTTCCTGTCAGCATATCGTTTGTGAGACGCTTTTGATGAAATAATGGAAGAGCAAATGGAGTCCCAAGTTTCAGAAACATGTTGGATCCAATCGTTGAGGGAGGAGGGATAAGTTTCTGAAGGTAGGGTGGGAGGCAGTGTGTCAGGAGTGTGGCCAAAAACCACCTCAAATGGCAACTTTCCTGTGGAAGAGAGGATTGCAGAGCTGTAAGCAGATTCAGCAAAAGGAAAAGGGCCACCCTGTTGGACCAGTTGGAATTGATGAAGCAACGTAGGTTCCAGGGACTGGTTAACCCTTTCAGTCTGTCCATCAGTCTGTGGATGATGGCTGGTCCCTAACTTTTGGGCAATGTCCATTGATTTCAGAAAGTGTGTCCAAAATTGGGAGGTGAAGATTGGTTCTCTGTTGGAGATAATGCAGGAGGGAGTCCCATGAAGATGCCATATGTTGTTGATGAAAAATTGAGCAAGTTTCTCAGCGTTTGGGACTTTCTTCAGAGGAATGAAGTGGGATTGTTCGGAGAATTGATCAGTGACTGCCCCTATGATGTGGCAACCATTGCTGCCAGGTAGTCGCATGAAATGGTGTGCCTTGGCCTGGGAGGCGTTGGAAGCGGAGTCAGAAGGCCATGTGGTTTTGAGTTTTGCAAGTGATACAGGTGGGACACGTCTTAATGTATTCTTGTACATCTTTATGTAATGCAAGCCAGTAGAACCTGCGTTTCACAGTGTGCAGCGTTTTAAGAAAACCAAATGTCCAGCGGACTTAAGGTTATGGGTATCCTGAGAATTTCTGGTCTGCGTGGTTCAGAGAGGTAGAGTTTGTCATGTAGAAAAGCAATACCATCAGACCAGGTTACAGGGGTGGTGGGGTTTTTTAGCCATATGTCCTTGGCGTGATTGTCCTTTAGGTTGTGTAGAAATTTGGAATTGAAGACAGTAGATATCGTAGGCTGGAGCTGTGCTTGAGCACGAGTGGTGACACCAAGCCCCAGTGTCTGTGGAGTGAATAGTGTTTGTGTTTATGGCTCAGGTAGATTTTCAGGCGGTCCGTGGGTGGGCAGCCGTGGAAGTGGATCAGCAAGAATGTTAGATTTGCCTGGTTGGAATATAATTTTGGAGTTGAAGCGTTGAAAGAATTCCGCCCACCTCGCTTGTTTAGGGTTTGGCTTTCTGGCAGTCTTTAGCGCTTTGAGATTGCAATGATCAGACCAAACTTCAAGCACATATTTGGATCTTTCCAGCAGGGGGCGCCAAGAGGTTAGTGCAGAGTGAATAGCGGCGGCTTCCTTCTCCCAGATCATCCATTTTGTCCGCACTGGAGTGAATTTCCATGAGATGAATGCACGGGGTTTCAAGTGTCTATTGTTGTCATGTTGGAGAAGGACTGCTCCCATAGCACAGTCTGATGCAGCACTTTGAGTTATGATTTCTTTCTCAGGGTCCAGAAAAAGGAGGAGGGGTTCAGTGGTAAACCTGTGCTTGAGTTTCTCGAATGCCGATTGACAGGTATCGTTCGGTTGTAGTTTTTTTAGGTGCAGGTGCCACTTGTTTTTGTGTGTGACCTGTGGTTTTCAGCAAATCTGTCAGGGGACGGGTGATTTGGGCGAAATTGTCAATGAAATTGCTGTAGAAATTGGCAAATCCTAGAAATTGTTGGAGCTGTTTGCGTGATGAAGGGATTGGCCAGTCCAAAATTGTTTGAATTATGATTTCTTTCTCCATCTGCAGTCCATTTTTAGTGATTCTGTATCCAAGATAATGAAATATCTGTGTGGAATTCACATTTAGATAATTTAACATAGAGTTCATTGTTGATGAGTTTTTTGCAGACTTTACAGACTAATGTGATGATTAAGAGAAAAAGGAAAAAAAGAATCTTAACTTTAAAAAGTGGTGGCAGGTGGTTGTGCTGCTAGCTGGCTAAACTTGTCGGACATTGCGTGTTTCCCGCAGTGGTTTTGGCTGCTTCTGGATTCTCTCTTGCCCTTCTGTAGCCAGATAACTGTTTTCCCTTTCTCCTGCATTTTTTCACTTTCTTGGACACCAGGAACAATATTAGAACCCACCAAGCACTGATACTCTCTTCACCTCCGAAAGAGAGTTTCCAATGGCTTCAAAAGTTTCCAAAACCCCTGCGGTTTTTGATATTCATTCATTCATTCACTCACAACTAATGTTGTTGCAGCAGACTGAGAGGAGGCAGCATGTCCAGATGAACTATTTTTCTTGAGATACTTAGTTTTCCTGAGGCTCTTTAAAGGGACATCCAGCTTGGCTGAAGGTAAAAGACAGTCACAGCAGACAGAAACATAACCAAGGTATGGCTAGTAACGCAAGGACAATGTGTAGACCTATATGGGGGCAAAGGGAGAACCAGAAAGACAAGAAGTTCAGTATTTTAGAGGAACAACAAACAGATGATTTAAGAAGCCATATTATAGCCTACATCTTCAGTGCATAAATACTAGTGAAAAAAGTGACATTCTCACCGTTGTTATTTCCAACTTTCCAACAAGGTGTTTCCAACCTATAGTGCCCCTATCAAAGGGTTTTTATAGAATCATAGAGTTGGAAGAGACTCCAAGGGCCATCCAGCCCAATCCCCTTCTGCCGTGCAGGAACCCACATCGAACCACATCCTTTGACAGATGGCCATCCAGCCTGTTTAAAAACTCTTGGCAGAGGTTGACTTAAAGAAATACAATCCTCCCTTCAGATTCCTGGGTTGACCATGGTGAATTGGATTATTTGTGATAGATGTGCATGACTCACCCCACTCTCCTACCCTTCCCTTGCCTTTAGCCTGGTTGGGCATGGCTTCCTTCTCAGTGCCTCAGCAAAAGACAAGGCAGTGGTCAGGGAGAGACATGTGTGTCTCGCCCCATTCCCTTGCCCGTTGCTTGGGCACAGAGAATATGGTACTGAGGCAAAAGGCAAGGGAATGAGAATGCGAGAACCATGTGTGGAGAAGGAATGCACACACATGATTCCTCGCCATTTCCTTGCATTTTGCCTTGGCGCAGAGAAGGAAGGCGTGTGCACCTGGGCAAAATGGCACATTCCTTCTCCCTTTCCCCCATTCCTTGTCTTTTGCCCAGGACAAAAGGCAAGGGAATGAGGGGGGAGCACTGTGCATGGAGAAGGAAGGCACGTGTGTGCCTTCCCTGCTTCCCTTTTGCCTTTATGCAAAAGGAACACAACAGGGCAAAAGGCAACAGAAGGGGGGGCAGAAGAGAATGGGAGGGGGAACATGGGGGAGTATTTGTAGTTTTCTCACTTTCACAGGGGTCCTGTGCCCTGAAGCCCTGCAAAAGTGGAGGGGCCACTTTATCGGGGTAGTTGAAAAGTGCCTCTGACAGATCCTAGGGGGAGTGGTATCCTGAGTGATAGCCACCCAGCAACAGGTTACCAGGCAACCAGAATGGCCACTCCAGAGAGAAAGGCGAATCTGTGTGTTGATGCATATAACTACCAAGCGATATGGAAATGTGTTTACTGTCAGCAACTGTACATTAAGGGCACAGAATACACGATACGGTAGGCCCTTTGCTTTTGCAGGGGATAGGGAAAAAGAACTCCTGCAAAAGTGAAGAAACTGCGAATAACCGCAGGCCCACCTCCACGACTGCACTGGTGGGATGGGTGCAGGAGACATCCAGAGGGGACGGAGCTTCCCCGCTTGCTTTCTCCTCACCCCCATTTGCGAGATCCTGGGGGTGGATGCCGGAGACAGCTTCCCTGCTGGCTTGCTGATTGTGTGGGTGGAGCCGGGCGCAGGGGACAGCCAGACCCTCACCTCAGGAGAAAGCTAGTGGGGAAGCTCTTCCCCGCTGGCTATCTCTGGTGCCTCCGCCCACCCCTGCCAACAGGATCAGGCGGGAGCGAGGAGAAAGCCAGTGGGGAAGCTCTCATCAGTGGTGGAAGGAGGACGGGGAACAGGGAGTTGCCCTCCCTGCACCCTCCTGCCACTGGCCCAGGCCAGGGAATGGGAGGGGGAGAGGGGGGGTACGAAGGCACCTTGCAAATAATCAAATTCATGAAAGTGAAAGTCACGAATGTGGAGGTAGAACTATACAACAATTATGGTAACACTGTCCAGAGCAAAAACAAGAGTACAAGGTTTTTTAATATGAACAAATACTGTACGTAACTGTGAAGGACTCCTATAATCCTGTAGAGGATTTGGGTGGAATCTCTGACTACCAGCTTTTCAAAAATTCCTGTTTATCACTGGACGTATACTGTATGAACATAAGAGGATTCAATACTTTTCAAAATCAACAATCCAAGAAACTGCATCTGTTGCTGAAAGTTTACGGACCATTGTTGGCGCAACTGACATTTTTTACAACACATTGGATCCTCTCCATATTATGCTCATTTTCAAACATGAATGAGATAACTCTTTCCCAGGTAAATGCAAAGTTTTACTGTACTGTTTTTGAGGTCCAAGAGAAATATCTAATCAATCACTTCATTGCACCCCACAAGAAAAAGCTTTGTCCACTAAGAATAGTTTATTTTCCCTTTCTCTAGAAATGACAGAAATTATACTTACTTTTTACATGTGAAATAAAATTAAAACTTATTAGCAATGCCAGAATTTGAGATGAGATCTGAAAAGCACATATGAAAATCCTTCAGCTGCCTGGGTTGTTGTCTTTTTACATGTGAGAGGCAGCCAGATGCTCTCCCACATTTCTTTGACAGATTTTTGCAGTTGGGCATGTCGGGGCATGGAACATACAGCTTCCATTTTGTCCTAACATTGGTTCTGAAGGGTGGAAGCATATTCCAGACTGAACTTCAAGAGTAGGCTTATCCCCTCCCCCTTGCCAGTACTTACCATGGCTTCGAGAAGGAGGTGCCATAGAACTAACAGATGTTGGTCCATTAGATTTGGGCATTCCATCTGCAGGCGGAAGACGATCTGGAAGAGAACATTCAGACAGAGATGGCTGCTGATTATTCAGGTCAATGCCATTAATGTAATACTGAAGTGTTTCTTGGGCAAGACCTGCTTCCTTGGACAGAAGATTTATAGGTTCCTCTGAAATAGGTTATAACCCTCTATTGCTGATTTCCAATCATGAGACTCATCCCACCAGGTTTCAGGGATGCCTATTTTATCATATTTACTTTGCTGTGCTAGAAGTTTAAGTTCATCCTGTTTATTTGTCATGTTATGTGCATTAGTGTAGAAGCATCTGTGACCATAGGTCATTCCCCCTAGCTGTTTTCTTGGCAAGACTTGTTTGGGGGGGATTGACTTTGCAGATGTGTAGATAGGTACATCTGGGCATACAAACAGAAAAACACAGCCTCCATTTTTTTTTTTAGAAAAAGTTTCATATATGTATAAAAGATCCAGAGCTTAGTGTGACACAAAAATGAATCAAATACAAAAAAATTAGATAAAATATTACAAATTATTACCAAAGAATAAAAGAAGAAAAAAGCAGTCAATTGTCAAATAATACAAATCAATTCTTCACATTGAAACAAATTCCCACACATCTTTCCCTTTCTTTGCCCTCATATAACCTTCTCGTTCACTTCTGCTGATGAGGGGTAGTTGTAACTTAAATTTTACAAGATATTATCTAATTACAGAATCTATGTAATTTGTCACTTTGTTAAATTTAATAACACATTTATTTTACTATCATCAAAATTGAAAGTTAGCCGACATTAAATTTCCCCAAGTGTTCTTGAAATACTATGTTAAGTTCTGGGCACCTCATTTCAAGAGGAATGTTGACAAGCTAGAATGTGTCCAGAGGAAGGCAACCAAAATGGAAGCCATGAAGCCCTATGAGGAGTGGCTTAGGGAGCTGGGCATGTTTAGTCTGCAGAAGAGACAGTTAAAAGGGGACATGATAACCCTTGAGGCCCCTCCCTAAACTGCAAATCCCAGGATTCCATAGGAGGTTGAAAGTGGAATAATAGTATTATAACAGTCTAGTGCGGAAATGGCTTTAGTCTCTGGAGCAGTGGATTTGAACTACAGGAGAATAGATTCCACCTAAACCTCAAGAAGAACTTCCTGATGGTAAGAGCAGTTCAGCAGTAGAATCTTCTGCTGCCTCAGTGGAGTGTGGCGGAGTCTCCTCCTTCTTTGGAGGTTTTTAAGCAGAGGCTGGATGGCCAATTGTCAAAGGGAGGGCTTTGGGCTTTGATGTGTGTTCCTGCATGGCAGAAGGGGGTTGGACTGGATGACCCCTGTTGTCTCTTCCAACTCTATGATTCTATATTGAAGATGGAGCAAGCTTATTTTCTGCTGCTCCAGAGACTAGGACAAGGAGCAATGGATTCAAACTTCAGGAAAGGAGATTCCACCAGAACCTCAGGAAGAACTTCCTGATGGTCAGAGCTTTCTGGCAGTGGAGTATGCCACTGCCTCAATGGAGTATGGTGGAGTCTCTTCCCTCTTTGGAGGTTTTTAAGCAGAGGCTGGATGGCCAATTGTCAAAGGGCATTGATGTGTGTTCCTGCATGGCAGGGGGTTGGAATAGATGGCCCCTGTCATCTCTTCCTACTTTATTATTCTGTGATTCTTTAAACATGCTCCTTCCAATTCAAGGGACATTGTTGTTTTGTTTTATTTTTTTTCACCTTTTAACTTGGGTCTTCTATTCCATATCACGCACCCAGATCTACTTTTTTTTACTGTCCAAAGTCCATTTTTCTTTCTCTTCAGAGACTTGATTTCTGTATTCACCCTGATCTGTCACAATTTATGTGCTTTACAGTTCCCTTGACATCCTCTGACAGAGCATTATGGCATTATGTCTATGCTTCAGATCACATTATTCACAGTCCTGAATTTGCAGTTGTTTCACACTTGAGTTCAAAAATATTTTAAAAAAATCCTGCAAGAGTGGTCTATATAATTTAGTAGCAGACACACCTTTGATCAAAAAAACAAAACATAGACCTGGAGGTTTAAAGAATCCCACTAAACTCATCCTCTGCTGGCTCCACTTGTCCCCAGACTCAGTCTCCTCTAGCCACCGCCCTTAAAACTTCTCTGTCTTCTCCCAGGTTTTCTGCAACTAACCCAAACAATCCAATTCTCAAAAACAGTCTTTATAGTAAGTACACAAATGTCCTTTAATCTCTTTTATTCCTTGAAACTAACAACATTTGCTTACTGGCCTAGAGTTTTAACTGAAAAGCTTGGGCAGTTCAGTCCATTCACATCAAACTATAGGATGTTCGTTTTCATAAAACCAGCCACACTAGCATTAGAACACCACTTACTGCAGATCTCCAAAGAATCATAGAATCATAGAAACGTAGAGTTGGAAGAGACCACAGGGGCCATCCAGTCCAACCCCCTGCCATGCAGGAACACCTTCAAATCAATCCCGACAGATGGCCATCAAGCCTCTGCTTAAAAACCTCCAAGGAAGGAGACTCCACTACACTCCATTGAGGCAGCAGATTCCACTGCCGGACAGCCCTGACTGTCAGGAAGTTCTTCCTGAGGTTCAGGTGGAATCTCCTTTCCTGCAGCTTGAATCCATTGCTCCTTGTCCTGGTCTCTGGAGCAGCAGAAAACAAGTCCCCTCCTTCCTCTACGTGGCATCCCTTCAAATATTTAAACATGGCTATCTTGTCCCCTCTTAACCTCCTCTTCTGCAGACTAAACATACCCAGCTCTCTAAGTCTGTCCTCATAGGGCATGGCTTCCAGGCCTCTCACCATTTTGGTCGCCCTCCTCTGGACTTGCTCCAGCTTGTCAATATCCTTCTTGAACTGGGGTGCCCAGAACTGGACACAGTATTCAAGATGGGGTCTAACCAAAGCAGAGTAGAGTGGTACCAGTACCTCCCTCGATCTGGACACCATACTCCTATTGATGCAGCCGAGAACTGCATTGGCTTTCTTGGTTGCCGCATCACACTGCTGACTCATGTTCAGCTTGTGGTCTATGAAGACTCCTAGATCCCTTTCACACATACTGCTATCCAGCCACGTGTCCCCCATCCTATATTTCTGTATTCCATTATTTCTGCCTAAGTGTAGGACCTTCCACTTCTCTCTGTTGAATTTCATTTTGTTCGCCTTGGCCCAGCTCTCCAATCTGTCCAGGTCATTTTGAATTTTGATCCTGTCCTCTGGCGTATTAGCAACCCCTCCCAATTTGGTATCATCTGCAAATTTGATGAGCATGCCCTCTGTTCCTTCATCCAAGTCATTGATAAAAATATTGAACAGCACTGGGCCCAGGACAGAACCCTGTGGCGCCCCACTAGTCACTTCTCTCCAGGATGAAAAGCAGCCATTGGTGATCACCCTTTGGGTTCGGTCGGTCAACCAATTACAAATCCAAATAACAGTAGCCCTGTCCAGCCCACATTTTACCAGCTTCATTGCAAGAATGTCATGGGGAACTCTGTCGAAGGCCTTACTGAAATCGAGATATGCTACATCCACAGCATTCCCTTCATCTATCAAGCTAGTAACTCTGTCATCAAAAGAGATAAGATTAGTCTGGCATGACTTATTTTTGAGAAATCCATGTTGACTTCTCGTGATTACCGCGTTGCTTTCTAAATGATTAGAAACTGACTGCTTAATGATCTGCTCCAGGATCTTTCCGGGTACTGATGTCAGGCTGACTGGGCGATAATTATTTGGGTCCTCTTTTTTCCCTTCTTGAAGATGGGGATAACATTTGCCCTCTTCCAGTCTGCTCGAACTTCTCCTGTCCTCCAAGATCCATTGTTGATAGCTTTTCTTTCAGCTACGTCCCGTGCAATGAGCAAGGTGGCATCACTGCCAGAAGCAGAAGGAAGGGCTGGGCTCCCCTTCATGTGAATGTGTGTCCGTCTGTCTGTCTGCATATATCTTCACCTCAAAGTGTGTGTGTGTTGGGAGGGGGGCAAGCAGAAATTTGTATGGAAGCACTCAGTTTTTGTCAGGCGAAAAGCACTGAAAAGCACCCAATAGGCCAAAGTGGGAAACAAACATTCTCTCCATAAGGAAACGCATACACTTCTGTACAATCCCTGCAACCAAACATACTCTCCAAAGGGACAAGGAAAAGGTTTTACCTGGGGAGACTTTTTCCAGAACAGTTAGGTTCATTATTACTCCCAATTGCTCCTTCAGGAGTGGTGAAATTACGAAGATGCCGCTATCTTCCTTTACGGCATTGTTGACTCTCATTGCTCCGTTGACCAGAGAAACTCCTCGCTTCCTCGTATCACTGTGAACGTCTGAGGGACGGGTGACAAGAAGGGTTTCTACCTGACCTGTCTGTGGGTTGCATTTGTCGAGTTTTGTCTGTCTGCTTGTGTCACAGTTGAGGCGGAATGACTTACTTTCCCCTTCACGGACACTCATGTTCTCAGTGGAGAGATGTGCCTTTGTTCCTGGGAAAGCAAAACGTGAACATGAGATAATGGCATTATTAGTGCAGAAGCTGGGCTAGGACCAGGTGGTCTGCTGCCCCCTCCTCTGCTGAACTAAGGGCCTCGATTACCAGTGTCTTTGCCGGGTTGATTCTCAATGCTAGTGTCACCCTGAGGGCCCCCAAAGGATTTGGACCAGTCTACCTGAAGGAGCGCCTGCTGCCATTTTCCTTCTGCCTGATTACTAAAATCATCTTTGGAGGGTCTCCCCACAGTTAGGTGATGGCTGGTGACAAGAGAGAGCTTTCTTACGTGCCTGTGGAATACCTCCCCAGCGTCCTCATTGGTAGCACTTAGTTAAGACCTTTCTCTTCGTGTTCATTTCTATTTTATTTTTTAATATTGGTTGTTGTGGCTGTACTACAGCTTCAGGGCATGGTTCAGATAAAAATGTCCTTGCCTGCCAGAGAAGGGGAGCAGGCGGAGGCCGCCCCACTCTCCTGTGGTGGGGAGTCCCACAGGCTGGGAGCAGCCACGGGAAGGCCCTCTCTTGTGTCCTCACTGAACCTGGCTGTGAAGCGGGCGGGGGGGCAAGAGAAGACCCCCCCAGGATCTTCACACTTGGCCAGGCTCATCTAGGGAGGCGGAGGTCTTTCAGAGGGTCTGGGCCCAGTCAACATAGGGCTTTGGAGGGAGCCGGGAGCGCTCTGCGCTGTGCCCAGGAAAAAAACTCGGTAGACCAGGCAGGTTTTATTTTGTTTTGCCCTTTTTAAGGCCATGTCTGCACTACGTTGTTCTAGTGGTGTTATTCCACTTTCAACCCCCTGTGGAATTCTGGGGTTTGTAGTTTCCTGAGGCCAAAGAGCTCTCTGGCTGAGAATTCTAAATTCCCCTCCCTAAACTACAGTTCCCAGAATTCTACAGGATGTTGAAGGTGGAGCGATAGCACAAAGCCGTGGAGTGCGGGAATGGCCTAAGAAATGTAACTTTTGCGCCTGTCTTCCTCTGTTTTCCTCCTGAGCGGGTCACTTGGGGGACTAGGGAAGAGCGGAAGAGCGGCCGCCAGGCTCCAAGGGGGCTCGGCCCTCGGGCGGGGGTCTGTCCCTAGGGCGAAGGCCCGAAGCTGCGGAACCACCCTCCGGAGCCCCCTTACCTTGCATCAGGTCCCTGCAGGCCTTCTCGGCAAAGCTTTCCATGCCGTTTACCAGAGCGACCCAGGAAAGGAGGGTCGCAGCCACCCGGGAGGGGCACGGGGGGCGCATGGTGGCGGAGGGGCCTTCTGGCCGAGACGAAACTGAGGGTAGCCGGAGCCGGCTGTCTTCGCGCCGGATGCTTTGCGGCCGGAAGTCCGCCTCCAAACCATAGAGCGTAGATGCTAGATCGTACGGATTATGGCGGAAACGAGGGCCATCGCGTCCCTGCCGTGGCGTTCGTGGGCGCAGGCGGGCGCCTTCCTTTCTCTCTCTCCCAGGTGGTCGCCTAGTCCTCCTTCCCCCCCGCTTTCTCCATGGGCGAGGGGGAGATTCGAACTCCGGTACCCGGAGTCGTGGCAGCTGGGGCCGCCTCGCCGCATAGCTCTAGGGGCCCCGGGCTACGACGCCGTCAGAGAGGAAGTTGCGCGTCGGTCCGGCGGCTATTGGGAGGGGGTGGAAAGCAGGTGCCGCCGCCCCCGCCCCCCCGCCCTCTCCACCCCGCCTCTTCGTCCGCTCTTTCCGTCAGAGATGCTGCTCGGGCACTTTTGTCCAAGGCCATTTCCGCACTACACTCTTATAGCGCGATTATTCCACTTTCAACCTCCTCTGGAATCCTGGGGTTTGCAGTTTCGGGAGGGGCCGGCCGGCCCCTCCCGAAACTGCAAACCCCAGGATTCCAGAGGAGGTTGAAAGTGGAATCATCGCGCTATAACAGGCTAGTGCGGAAATGGCCGAAGTTTGGGCGGGTCGGGGGCGCGGGGCGTTGCGCGCTCGGTTGCAATGCCGAGAGTGGGCTCCCTGGCAGGCCGCGTAGAGGCCGAAGTCCGAGGCAGGCAGAGCAGCCTAGTGGGTGGAGCGCTGGAGCCCGCCCGGGGTTCAAATCTTCGCCCACCCGCGGCCGTGGAAGGAGGCCCCTCCCTCCGTGTAAAAAGAAATAGCTTCAAAATGCTCCAGGTCGGCTGGGGCGAAGTGTGTGGCCGTGGCCCCCTTGGCTTTTATAACCCGGGGGTCCTGCTATGGCTGCAGGTTCACGTGGCTTGCAAGAAGGGAGGCTGTTCTATGTAGAGGCCCCCTCGGGTCCCAGTTTGGCTGCTTAGCCCTGCCCTCCTCCTTTCCTCTGCCCCTTAGAGACCGCGGCCCCCACCGGGCCTCCACCTTCCTTCTCACCTTGGTCACAAGCCGCCTGAGGGGCTCCACAAGGGCAAGTGGCAGGACCCCTTTGCCAGCCGACTTGTGCCTTGGGCATCTGGCCTAACAGCTGGCGTAAGAATTTGTGTCATTTTTTGTTTGGATTTGTTGGTAGGTCTTACACATTTTCAATAAAGTACAGGCTTTTTTATATATATAAATGAAGATAGCGCTGTTCACATCACCCTCAGAAAAAGGAGGAGGGATGAAACTGCTCCTCTGAGGCACTCAGAAGAGAAGGTGAAGAGGGGACATGATAGCCATGTTTAAATATTTGAAGGGATGCCACGTAGAGGAAGGAGAGGGCTTGTTTTCTGCTGCTCCAGAGACCAGGACAAGGAGCAATGGATTCAAGCTGCAGGAAAGGGGATTCCACCTGAACCTTGGGAAGAACTTCCTGACAGTCAGGGCTGTCCAGCAGTGGAATCTGCTGCCTCGGAGTGTAGTGGAGGCTCCTTCTTTGGAGGTTTTTAAGCAGAGGTTGGATGGCCATCTGTCAGGAGTGCTTTGAGGGTGTTCCTGCATGGCAGGGGGTTGGACTGGATGGCCCCTGGGGTCTCTTCCAACTCTAGATTTCTATGATTCTATGATTCCTAGAAGGCAGATGGGTTCTGACTAAGCCATGAAACTGAACTGCAGATATACACATGAGAGGGTCCCACTGCTGCTTTTTTAAAATGCTTTTTAATTAATTTATTTATTTTGTCTTGGTTGCCCCTTAGGATTGCCTTGGAAAAGTTACAGTGGGCAAGACTCAAGTCAGGCAGGCAACCTGTGGTCCTGGGGCTGCATGTGACCACCTTCACAATGCATATACTGCTAAAAACTTCTACTAGACAGAGGAAAAGGGAAAAGGCAAGCAGGGTAGGCATAAAAAGACGTAGTGAAAATGAGCCTCTTTGTCAGAGGCTTTGTTAACTGAGTTATGCCTGTATTTTTGGCAGTTTCTCTGGCCTCTGGAGGACCCCAAGGGGAGAAAATTTGTCCCTGGAGCTGCTGCACTTATCCACCCCTTCTTAGGGCACAGGTTTAAGGAAGGGATTGTAATGCATGCCACATGTTGTTGGACTGCACCTCCCAGCATCTCTCACCATTGGCCGTACTGGTCAGAGCCACTGGGAGTTGCAGTTCAACAATTTTCCCAGCTGCTGCCCTACTCTGCCTAACCTGTACTTAAAGTAGGTGGGGAATGTCAGGCCCCAGGGCAAAATCTAGCCCTCCAGGGATCCCAGCTTCACCCTCAGAGCTTCTCCAGATGGCTGCACTCCATTCCCCGTGACATCGATCATTTTCAGTCTATTCCACCACTGGACAACTCTCATAATCTAAAATTCTTCCCAATGTTCAGGTAGAATCTCTTTTCTTGTACAGTTAGCCCTCCACATCCACTAGGATTAGGGGCATAAATGTGAAAAATCTGCAAATATCAAAATGTATGTGTGTGTCTTTGGGAAGGGGGCCAAGGCATGGTGGGGAGAGGGGGTACTCAGGGTCCAAGACAGGTCAGGGAAAGGGGGGGTGGCCGCACGGTGGCCCTAGACTCACTCTCTCTTTTTGCCCATCTCCTTCCTTGGGTGTCGGGGTGAATTGGGAGAGGGTTTGTGGTGCTGAGAAATCAGGCTGTGATTTGTCCTTAGCTGGCCAGGTAGTGGCTGGTGGAGGAGGAGGAGGAGGAAGAGGACCAGAGGTGAGGTTATAAAGGACTGAGCTGTGCGGCCTGATTGGAGCTGCCGAGAGGGAGGGTTCCCCAGAAATGAAGCGCGGGGTAGGGCAGGAGTTGGAGAAACTCGCAAATAAATCCATGAAAGTTAACCCCCCCCCCAGATAATGTTTAATCTTGAGTTTTAGAAATCCACGTAATACCTGAAAGGAAGTCGAAAGGAGATTATCTTCTTCTTTTTTTTGTATTTTAGATATATCAATAACTTGAGTTGTCTTAAATTTTGTTGCTATTTGGTTGTCTATGTCTTGTTGTCATAAAAAAATAAAAAAAATAAAAGGAAGTTAAGCCCCCCAAACAGGGAAGGCTGACTGTAATCTGAAACCATTGATTCTTGTTCTAGTCTTTGGAGCAGTAGAAAACAAGCTTGCTCCGTCATCTACATAACAGCTCTTCAGATATTTAAAGAGAGCTATCATGTCACCTCTCAGGCTTCTCTTAAGGAATGTGTGAGGAAAGTGAAGTGAAAGTTCAGAAAATGAAGCGGTTGCCAGTCCATGTACCTCAATGCCATGTGTTGCTGTTCAGTGAACTCAAGTGCAGATAGTCATGTGACGACTGTAATTATTCTAGATGAAATGCAAATTGCTACTTCTCAGAGTTCAGTAGGCGCTATGCAGAAGTAGAATGCAGAAGTGGAAGAAGGGAATGCAGAAGTGGAATGCAGAAGTGGAAGGAGGGAATGCAGAAGTGGAAGGAGGGAATGCAGAAGTGGAAGGAGGGAATGCAGAAGTGGAATGCAGAAGTAGAATGCAGAAGTAGAATGCAGAAGTGGAAGGAGGGAATGCAGAAGTGGAATGCAGAAGTGGAAGAAGGAAATGCAGAAGTGGAATGCAGAAGTGGAAGGAGGGAATGCAGAAGTGGAAGAAGGAAATGCAGAAGTGGAATGCAGAAGTGGAATGCAGAAGTGGAAGAAGGGAATGCAGAAGTGGAAGAAGGAAATGCAGAAGTGGAATGCTGAAGTGGAATGCAGAAGTGGAAGAAGAGAATGCAGAAGTGGAATGCAGAAGTGGAAGAAGGGAATGCAGAAGTGGAATGCAGAAGTGGAAGAAGGGAATGCAGAAGTGGAATGCAGAAGTGGAAGAAGGAAATGCAGAAGTGGAATGCAGAAGTGGAAGAAGGGAATGCAGAAGTGGAATGCAGAAGTGGAAGAAGGGAATGCAGAAGTGGAATGCAGAAGTGAAAAAGGGAATGCAGAAGTGGAAGAAGGGAATGCAGAAGTGGAATGCAGAAGTGGAAGAAGGAAATGCAGAAGTGGAATGCAGAAGTGGAAGAAGGGAATGCAGAAGTGGAATGCAGAAGTGGAAGAAGGAAATGCAGAAGTGGAATGCAGAAGTGGAAGAAGGGAATGCAGAAGTGGAATGCAGAAGTGGAAGAAGGGAATGCAGAAGTGGAATGCAGAAGTGAAAGAAGGGAATGCAGAAGTGGAATGCAGAAGTCGAAGAAGGGAATGCAGAAGTGGAATGCAGAAGTGGAAGAAGGGAATGCAGAAGTGGAATGCAGAAGTGAAAGAAGGGAATGCAGAAGTGGAATGCAGAAGTGAAAGAAGGGAATGCAGAAGTGGAATGCAGAAGTGGAAGAAGGGAATGCAGAAGTGGAATGCAGAAGTGGAATGCAGAAGTGGAAGAAGGGAATGCAGAAGTGGAATGCAGAAGTGAAAGAAGGGAATGCAGAAGTGGAATGCAGAAGTGGAAGAAGAGAATGCAGAAGTGGAATGCAGAAGTCGAAGAAGGGAATGCAGAAGTGGAAGAAGGGAATGCAGAAGTGGAATGCAGAAGTGGAAGAAGGAAATGCAGAAGTGGAATGCAGAAGTGGAAGAAGGGAATGCAGAAGTGGAATGCAGAAGTGGAAGAAGGAAATGCAGAAGTGGAATGCAGAAGTGGAAGAAGGGAATGCAGAAGTGGAATGCAGAAGTGGAAGAAGGGAATGCAGAAGTGGAATGCAGAAGTGAAAGAAGGGAATGCAGAAGTGGAATGCAGAAGTCGAAGAAGGGAATGCAGAAGTGGAAGAAGGGAATGCAGAAGTGGAATGCAGAAGTGGAAAAAGGGAAATGCAGAAGTGGAATGCAGAAGTGGAAGAAGGGAATGCAGAAGTGGAATGCAGAAGTGGAAGAAGGAAATGCAGAAATGGAATGCAGAAGTGGAAGAAGAGAATGCAGAAGTGGAATGCAGAAGTGGAAGTAGGGAATGCAGAGGTGGAATGCAGAAGTGGAAGAAGGGAATGCAGAAGTGGAATGCAGAAGTGGAAGAAGAGAATGCAGAAGTAGAATGCAGAAGTGGAAGAAGGGAATGCAGAAGTGGAAGAAGGGAATGCAGAAGTGGAATGCGGAAGTGGAAGAAGGGAATGCAGAAGTGGAATGCAGAAGTGGAAGAAGGAAATGCAGAAGTGGAATGCAGAAGTGGAAGAAGGGAATGCAGAAGTGGAATGCAGAAGTGAAAGAAGGGAATGCAGAAGTGAAACACCACAAGGCCACATATTAAAAGATGGTGATGTTACCCTGTATCTCGGGGGTCCCGGGAGGGACACCCAAATATCCAAATATTAACACAAATGGGGAAATTAACTAGAGCACACTCGCTGGTAAACGAGAGGCAGGGCAACGTTAGCGGAGATCTTTCACCCTATGTCTACAGCGTCAGGTCAGTGAGCCAGGCCGTTTCAGAGTAAACCAATTAATGTTTTATTGGAAAATAACAAGTAAGACAGACACACTACTAACTGAGAAATAGGAAAAGGAGAGGAAAAGGAGAGCTTAAGGATGGGCAATACGACACCTGATCATGTAGTCCTGGAAAGCTGGAGAAAAAGGAAGCTCAGCGCGGTTTGCTGAGGGGAACTCTCCACACAGACTGACAGCAAGGCGGGATGAAACTCAAAAGCAAGCCCCCGAACTCTCAGAGCTAGGGGTTTATATAGCAGAAATTGTGCCTGAGGGCCAAACCATAAACATTGAGAACAAAGCAAGTTTCGGACTGGACAAAGGCTCGGAAAAGGGTCAAAACTGCTGCTATCAGATTAGCCCGAGTAGATCAATAGTGTGGCCAGTGTGCAAACTGGGGAGCACTTAACATGGCCTTGTTAGTCACTGGCGCAAATCCGGCATCATTGCAAAACAAAATGAATCTGCAAACCAGCTCCTGGAGCAACGACCAAGGTATTTGAAATGCCTGCCTGAGAGGGGAAGTTGGAAATCCCTGCCATTAATGGCTGCTCCTTGTGTTCGTGCTTTTCTGGGGACCCTTGCAAACACATGAGCCAGGGTGCCAGGAAAAGGTCAAATTATTTGCTATCAAAGGGATATCTAGTGCTATCAACGTCCAGGTCTGAACCACAGTAACAGTGAGGGTTCTTAGACAGCAATCTGGAATTGCCTCCTTCTGCTGCTCATTGATTTGGTTTGACCTCTTTCTCTTAGTACTATTTGTCTGGACATCCAATGCTACCATGCAACGTGCTGCCATTCAAATCTACCACTGTCATGCTAGACTGCAGTCTGGACATGACCTTTACACTCAACTTTCTCCCCCTGCCCTTGGTCCATACTTGAGTATATTTTTCTGCTTTGTTAACTGTTCTGTTTAGAAGCATCTTGGAGTCTAAATTAGTTGTTAATCCGATGAGAATAAAACACTGATTAGCCTCGCCCCCCCTCCCTTGTATGTCCTGCTTTTGCATTTATTTTAAAAAATCCCTAGGGTGATTTGCAGTGGAAATAATAGCTCATAATAGTACAATAAAACCAAATTTCTAAACAAATAAATTAAAAAATGAATCAATAAAGCAAAGAGAACTGGCTAACCATAAAAGAACATAAATGGTCATGGCAAAATATTTATAGGCGTTATTCCGCTAATGGAAGTACCACAGTGCTAGCAATAGTGTACGAGATCTGGGTGTCTCAGGGGCAGTTTTGCCTCAGCCACCTGGAAGCCGCGATGGGCCACAGTGTCACTGAAAATACAATACAGTAATTTTTGCTTGCCCTCACCCCAGACTGGGAATGACTGGGTAACAAAGCTCAGCCTAGCCCACTGCTTTCAGTAGCCTCATCAAGTCCTTTTGTCTTGGTTGCTGTGGCTGAGACCCAGGGGTTGAGGACTGAGCTACAGCTGATTGTCCAGGATCAATAGATGCAAGTAGGAGTGGAAGCCAAGCTCTGTGTGTGTGTGTGTGTGTGTGAGAGAGAGAGAGAGGTCTCAGCTGGGGGGTATAGGTGGCCGAGGAGCACATGAAGCCCCCAAGACTCCTTTGGTTCTTTCTTTGGGTGACATACTTATCTGTTAGATTCATGCTTCATTAGGGAGTCTTCAAACAGGTGGCTTGCACTGGTCTAAGCAGGGAGGTACCACAAGTCACTGTAATAAGATGGGGAATTTCTCCCATGCCCCAGTCTTGGACCAATGGCCGCTAGGATTGGCTGGTCCCAGATAGAAGATCCGCCAGTATTTTGGACATTCTGGGCCTTCTTTACTGTGGACTGCATTTTAAAAGTCTGTCATGTTGTTTTATTTTATATCCCTTTCTTTCTTCTAGCGCAGGACCAGGCCATGTTTCAAAACATGGAGTAAAAAAAAACATAGCTAAAGATCAGATTTCATTTATTTGATATCCCACCTCTCTCTCAGTGGAGGACTCAAGGCAATTTATGACATGGAGTAAAATAAAATACTGTACAGCTATAAAAATAGGAATTTATTGCATTGAGAATAAAATGTGTGATAGATAGCAAGTATATGATACCTTAAGTGTATCACCAAAATACCCATGTTCATTTAAATACAAACAGTACCTCACTTTCCTTGGAAATCATCCTCTAGTTTTTGATGTGCTACCAGGAACTGGTGCTAGAATTGTTCTTTGGAAAATTTTCCAAGTTATACAGGAGCACTTCAGGTGTGTCCTGCTGTCTATTATTTGTGGGGAGAGCTGTGTGATGTTTAGGTGAAATCTCTTTTCCTGTCATTTGAATCCATTGTTCCATGTTCTAGTCTTTGGAGTAGCAGAAAACAAGCTTGCTCCATCTTCAACGTGACATTCTTTTAATACTTAAACATGGCATCATGTCACTTCTTAAGCTTCTTTTTGTCAGGCTAAACATACTACGCTCCCTAAGGTGCTCCTCATAAGGCATGATTTCCAGACCCTTCATCATTTTGATTGCTCTCCTCTGGATACATTCCAGCTTGTCAATATCCTTCTTGAATTGTGGTGCTCAGAACTGGACACAGATTTATTTATTTACTGTATTTGTAGGCCGCCTCACTCCTGGAATTGCGACCCAAGGTGGCTTCCAACAATAAATACACAATTAAAACACATTAATCACATCAAATACATTAAAAACAGTTAAAAACATTAAAAGGATAAAAATAATAAAAACATGTAAAATGACATTCCAATTACAAGTTAATAAAAAATGCTATGTAAATACCTGTTTGAAAAGTTTTCACCTGCTGGCAGAAGGAGAGCAGGGCCTGCCCAGGCTCCTGTGGAAGAGTGTTCCCAGGGTGGGAGCAGTCCCTGAGACGGCTCTCTCCCGTGTCCTCACCAGGACAGCCTAGGATGGCGGTGGGACAGAGAGGAAGCCTTTCCCAACAGATCTTAAGGTTCTAGCTGGTTTGGATGGGGAGCTATGGTCTTTCACATAGCCTGGACCTAAGCCGTTTAGGGCTTTAAAGGTCATAAACAGCACTTTGCATTGTGCCCAGAAACAAGCAGGTAGCCAGTGCAGCTGTTTTAGCAGGGGAATTACATGCTCCCTGTAACGGGCCCCAGTCAGCATTCTGCCTGCTGCGTTTTGAACCCGCTGAAGTTTCCAAAGGCAGCCCCATGTAGAGTGTGTTACACTAATCCAAAGGAGGTGTAATCAAGGCATGTATCACTGAAGCCAGATCTGGCATCTCAAGAAACAGGCGCAGCTGGCACACAGGTTTTAACTGTGCAAATGCACTCCCGGCCACTTCTGAGACCTGGGCAACCAGGCTCAGAGTTGAGTCCAGGAGAACACCAAGGCTGCGGGTCTGAGATTTCAGGAGGAGTGTAGCCTCATCCAGCACAGGGAAATTCCTTATTCCCTGATCTGCTGTTCCACTGACCAGGAGCACCTCTTGTCTTCTCTGGATTAAGCTTCAGTTTGCCCTCATCCAGTCTGACAGCAGACATTGGTTCAGCTTCCTTGGAATCAGACGGACAGGAGAGAGAGAGTTGGGTGTCATCAGCATATTGGTGACACCAAACCCCGAAATTCCAGATGACCTCTCCCAGTGGTTTCATGTAGATGTTAAACACCACGGGAGACAAAACAGATTAGTCTTGTTTTTTGAAACCCATGTGGACTTTTAGTGTTCGTGGCATTCCTTTCTGAGTGCTTACAGACTCTGTTTAATAATCTGTTCTAGGATCTCTCCTGGTATCGATGTCAGGTTAACTGGGCAGAAATTGTTTGGGTCCTCTTTCTTCTCCTTTTTGAAAATGGAGACAACATTTGCCCTCCTCCAGTCTGCTGGGACTTCTGATCCCCAGGAACACTCAAGGATTATTCCCAGTGGTTCTGAAATTACTTCTGCCAGTTCTTTTAATGCCCTAGGATGTAGTTCATCTGGCCCTTGTGACTTGAATTCATTAAGAGTAGCCAGGTATTCCTGTACTGCCTCTTCACCTGTTCTGAGCTGCATCTGCCCTATTATATCCTCTGTTCCGTTTTCTCCAGGTTGATTTTCTTTGAGAGAAGACCAAGGCCTTTTCTCTGACCCCTGTTACCACTTCACCATTTTCTCCCTGCAGTGGCCCTACCATCTCCTTGTTTTTTCTTTTGCTACAGACATAACCAAAAAAGCCCGTTTAATTGTTTTTAACCTCTCTAGCAAGCCTAAGCTGATTCTGCACTTTAGTTTTTCTGACTTTTTCCTGTGCACATGCTAGCTATTTTGTTCGAATTCCTATTTGGTGAATTCCCCCCTTTTTCATTTCTTGTACACAGCCCTTTTAAATCTCAGTTCAGCTGAAAGTTCTTTAGACATCCTGAGAGGAGGCAGTGCGTCCAGATGCAGAATGATTTTTCTTGAGGCTCTTAGTTTTCGTAAGGCACATCCAGATTAGTCGACGGCAAAAGAAAGTGACAACAATTAGACCAATGACAGGTACCGATAGCAACCCAAAATGAGCACGTGTACCTATATTGGGCAGAGGGAGAACCAGAAAGAGAAGAGTTTCAGTATTTTAGAGGAACAACAAACAATTGATTTAAAAACCCACATTACAGCCTGCATCTTCAGTACATGAATACTAGTGAATAAAGCAACACTCTCAAGGTTATTATTCTTCTGTGCCTCAAGCTTTTTCCAACTTAGGTGATCCTATCAAAGGGTTTTCATAAAACCATATAGTTGTAAGAGACCACAAGGGCCATCAAATTGAACCTCTTGCCATGCAGAAATATACATAACATCAAAGCATTTCCAACAGATGGCCGCTCAGCCTGTATTTAAAAATCTCCAAAGGAGACTCTACCACACTTGCAGGAACCAGCAGATTCAACTCTCAAACTGCTCGTATTCCATTACTGAACTGCTCTTACCATCAGGAATTTCCTCCTAATGTTTGGATGGAATCTCTTTTCCTGTGGTTTGAAGCCATTGCTCCATGTCCTAATCTCTGGAGCAGCAAAAAACAAGCTTGCTCCATCTTCCATATAATAGCCCTTCAAATATTTAAACATAGCTATTATTTTGCCTCTTAACCTTCCTCAGGCTAAACATAGCCAGCTCTCGAAGCCGCCACAAGGCAAGTGAGAAATTTGTTGGACCCGAGATTCTTGACAGAGCTTGGCTTCCAACAAATACAGACTTTCCTCCAGATTCAAAGGTTTGACCTTTGCAAATTTGACAATTTGCGAGGCACGTTCATGCCTCCCCTGTTTTTCCTCCTTCCCTTCCTTTTAGCTTGGGTGTGCATGCCTGCCTGTCTTCCTGCCACCAGATGTGAGGATCCCCCACCAGGGCTGCAGGGCACTTCATATTGCCATTAATCGGACCAGAAGTCAACATAGCCATTTTGCCTTGACATTGGTTCTGAATGGAGGCATATTCCAGACTGAACTTTTTAAATCCCCCCCCCTTGCCAGTACTTACCACTGATTGCAGAAGGAGGCACTGTGGATGTAACAGGTGCTGGTACAATAGGTGTAAGGGTTGCATCTGCAGAAGGAAGAGGAACAGTCAGAGATGGCTGCTGACTATTCAATTTAATGTTATTAATGTAATACTGAAGTGGGCAGGAGATATTTCATGGGACAGAAGGCCCACAGGGTCCAACGGACTGCACAGAGGGGTACCTTTGTCCTACCTGTAGGGTGTCTCATTATGGCAGACCTTTCCAAACTTTTCATGTTGGTGACACACTTCTCTAGACATGCATCATTTCATGACACAGTAATTCACTTTTACTAGCAAACGGGAGGTTAAAATAACCCCCTATAAGAGATACAGACAGATACATAGGTTGTAATTACAAATGTATGGGGACACAACATATCTCATGAAAACCTTTCATATATTTTTAAAAATATATGATTTATAAATAATAACATACATTTCCAAGATTGTAGGCGACATACCTACACACTTCAGGTGACAAACTAACATGTCTTGGCATGTCTTTTGGAAAGTTGTGTTCTAATGTTTAGGCAGAATCTCTTTTCCTGTAGTCTGAAGCCATTGCTCCATTTCCTACTCTGTAGAGTGGCAGAAAACAAGCTTGCTCCATCTTCCATATAATTTCCCTTCAAATATTTAAATACAGCTATTGTGTCACCTCTTAACCTCCTTCAGCCTAAACAGAGCCAGTTCTCTAACCTGCTACAAGGCAAGTGAGAATTTTGTTGGACCTGAGATTTTTAACAGTTTGACTTCCAACAAATACAGACCTTCCTCCAGATTCAAAGGTTTGACCTGTGCAAATTTGACAATTTGTGAGGCACGTTTGTGTCTCTCCCCCATTTTTCCTCCTCCCCTTCCCTTGCCTTTAGCCTGGGTGTGCATGCCTTCCTTCTCTGTGCCTGGGCAAAAGGCAAGAGAATGGGAGGGGGAGCACTGTTTACAGAGAAGGAGGGCATTCGCATGCCTCCCCCCATTTCCTTGCCTTTTGCTCAGTGTGGGGAACGTGGGATAAAGCAAAAGGCGAAAGAATGTGAAGAGAAGCACCATGCGTGGAGAAGGAACCTCAGGAAGAACTTCCTGACAGTCAGGGCTGTCCGGCAGTGGAATCTGCTGCCTCCATGGAGTGTGGTGGAGTCTCCTTCCTTGGAGGTTTTTAAGCAGAGGCTGGATGGCCATCTGTCGGGAGTGCTTTGAGGGTGTTCCTGCATGGCAGGGGGTTGGACTGGATGGCCCCTGGGGTCTCTTCCAACTCTACACTTCTATGATTCCATGATTCTAAGGAAAGTATGTGTACCCTTCCCCCCATTCTCTTGCATTTTGCCTGGGCACTCTGCCTTCCTTCTCTGTGCCTGGGCAAAGGTAGGGAAATGGGAGGGGGAGCACTGTGCGTGAAGAAGGCAGGCGCACACGTTTCTCTCTGCAGTCCCTTGCATTTTGCCCAGGCACGCATGCCTGCCTTCTCTGCACCCAGACAAAGGGAGGGGAATGGGAGGGGGAGCACCACACGCAAAGGAAGGAAGGCACACACATGCTTCATGCGCATTCCCTTGCATTTTGCCTTGGCACAGGGAAGAAAGGCACATGCACCAGGGCAAAATGGTGCATTCCTTCTCCCTTCCCCATTCCCTTGTCTTTTGCCCAGACATGCATGCCTGCCTTTTCTGCACTGAGGCAAAAGGCAAAAGAAGGGGGGGAACACTATGCACAGAGAAGAAAGGTACATGTATGCCTTTTCCTTCCCCCTTCTCTTGCTTTTTGCCTTAGCACAAAAGGAAGGCACACACACCAGGCCAAGAGGCAACAGGATGGAAGGGGGAACATGTGGGGAGATTCACAGTTTCTCCACATTCATGGGGGTTCTGTACCCTGAAGCCTCATGAAAGTGGAAGGGCCACTGTATCAGCATTGTTAAAATCCGCCTGTGATGGCCCCTAGAATGAGAAAGGAGTATCCGGAGTGGTATCCAGAGTGGTTGAGAGCCACCTAGCAACAGGTTGCCAGGCAATGAGAATGTCCACTCCAGAGAGAAACTTGACTCTTCAGTGTGAAGGATGGGTTGGAGGCCTCAAGAAAAAAAAATCATAAATAGCAGGCACACTGATTTGGGTTTGGAGTCAGACTTCAGGGAATTAGGGCTAAGGTTGAATCCTTCAACCAGAGAAATTCTTATTCAAGCAAGCGGGGATCGGGGGGGGGGGTTGAAAGAGAGATGGTTGCTGACTATTCAGCTCAATGCCATTTGTGTAGTACTGAAGTGTTTCTTGGGCAGGACATGTTTCATCAGACTGAAGGCCCACAGGGCTCAGTTGACTGCACACAGGTGTGCCTTTGGCTTACCTATAAGTTTCCTCTTAGTGAGAGATAAACTACACAGAATTGGGGTGCATGTGTGCGCATTCACATAGTCTACACCAGAATGGCATTCCCAAGTGTACAGCTTTAACTTCCTGCATAGGGGGTAGAGGGGAGCATCAAGAGCACTATCTTTCCACATGAGGTGTGCATCAAGATTGCTACTGAAACGAGGAAAAAATTGACCCTAGAATTAGTTCAAGGAAACAAAATAAATTCTACTTCACCTTATACTGCAGAAGGGTTTTGATGGGGCTGGGTCTTAAATGTACCATGTACTGAAGCATGTTTTACGCTTGGCCTTCTTGGAGCTCAGCCTGTGGAGCGGAGCCCATCCCTCTGCAGCACTGAATCTGTGCGCAGGTCTACACAATCCTGCCTGCCAGCATCCTCCCACTCTGTCCTGGGCAATGACCAGGGTGGTCTCAGTCCCAGGAGCAGGAGTAAGAGTTCCCCTTCTGCAGCTGCATGGACAAAGCCCTGTGTCTGTGCCTGTGCCTGTCTGCCTGCATCTTCACCTCAAGGTGTGTGTGTGTTGTGGGGGAACCAAGTAAAAACCCGGCCTAGAGCATGGGTTGCTGGTACCCTGCTGTGTGCCAGTGTTAGCCATTTTACTGAGCTCCACTGACTATTTACATCTCTTTTTCATTCTCTCTTTGTGCCACAGTGTGGAGAGGGGGTTTGAAAGAAATACTGAACTGAGCATATTTTACACATGTGCGTGTGTTGTGTTTGTGCATATGTAAATATATATTTTAATGAAACTTGAGCTCATGTATCGTCCCCGGTACTGAAGTGACATCCCCACAGTGGGGGATGAACCGTACTCCTAAAGGGTAACTTTCCCAAGTTCTGAGTGACGTTGTGCAACACAGCGTGCCAGTTTAGTCCTCCTCATGGTGACAGCTGGATTGTGTAGATCTAAGAAGAGCTTTTACTGCTGCAGTACTGCAACCTAGTTAGCATCCTGTCCTCTTTGGCTTTGGGATACTGTTAGACCAAAGCATTTACATTCTTTCTCTAGACACACAGACACATGGTCCTTGATCCTCTGAGGTGCATGAAATTCAGAGAGGTTGCACTTTATTCTACAGGCCCAAGTTGTTGTTATCAGTGTAAACAGTTTGTACAGATGCACTCAGTTTTTGTCAGGTTTTACCCTGAGAAGCATGAGAGGCCCAAGTGGAAAACAAACATTCTTTCTATGAGGAAACATGTACGCTTCTCTACAATCCCTCCAGCCAAACATACTCCAGTTGTACTAGGAAAAAGTTTTACCTGGGGAGACTTTTTTCAGAATAGTTAGATTCACTCGTTTTGTCCACATCTTTATGGGTGATGAAATTATGTAGACGGCTTCATTTGTCTTCATGGCATTCTTCACTGTCAGTGTTTGGTTGATCACAGAAATTCCTGGGTCAGGTACAAGTCTGTGAAGATCCGGGGGAAGACCAGTATAGAGGTGTTCTAGTTCTCCTGTGTCAAGGTTACATTTGCCAACATCTATCTGCCCGCTTGTGTCATAATCAAGTGGGAATGATTTGGTTTCATTTTCATACACAGTCAAATTGTGGTTGTAGAGATGTTTGTTTTTACCTGTCAAAACAAAATGTGAACATGATTAGGGAGAGTGGCACTATTAGTGAGGTGATGGCTGAGGACCAGAGACTGTTTCTTACTAGGCACCCCCTTGCCTGTGGAATACCTTCCCAGAAGAGATCTGCCCAGCATCCTCCTTGGGAGCACTTTGCTAAGACCTTCGTCTTTGGGCGGACACTCAGCTCCTCCCGTTCATTTCTGTCTTTGCTTATATTCCTTACGGTGGCGGTATTATGCCCTCAAGTCATTTCCCACTTGATTGTAAGCCAGCCCTATCATATGGTTTTCTTGGCAGGATATATTCCAAGGAGGTTTTGCATGGCCTTCCTCTGAGGCTGAGAGTATGTGATTTGCCCAAGGTCACCCAGTGGGTTTTCCAAGCAAGGATCTGAAGCCTAATCTCCCAGAGTTGTGGTCCAGCACTCACACTTTTACTCTGTGATCCCTCACTTGCCCTCTGGTGACACTGGTAATGTTTTACTGCAAGCATTTTACCATGGTAATGTTTCAGCAGTTTGACATCATTCAGCTGATTTTTTTTTTAATTAGAAAAACTGTGATTATTTTAAGTTTTGTTTTTATAGAAACATATGGCAACACCTGAGATTGCATGTGCAGATTTCCACTCCTTACTTGAAATGTGCCTTTCCTCTGCCCCCTCCCCATGTGCTTCACAGTCATGTCCAGAGCACCAGCTCACCCTCTGAAGCAGAGGGGGATGTTCTGGAGGTGTAAAGGAATGTATTCTGCCAGTAGGGTCCATTTTGGTGGTAGACAGACCCTGTTTGGTTTCACCCTTAGTGCTTTTTCAACCAAGTACCATCGGCTCTCCACTATTAGAAGTCTGACTTCCACAGATGTGATTATTTGCAAATTTCTACAGCTCCTGCCCTCCCCACCTCAAGCACTTCTTTTCCAGAGGAACCTTCCCTCTCAGTGGCTCTAGTCAGATCATTCAGCCCTTTAAAAACCCACCTCTGGTCTTCCTCCTCCTCCTCCACCACCAGCTGAGGATGGATCACAGCCCAATTTCTCAGTGCCAGAAACCCTCTCCTGATGCCCTCTCCATATCTAAGGAAGGACATGGGTAAGAGAGAGGAAGTCAAGGGACACCATGCCAACCCCCCCTTCCCTCTCCTTCCCCTGACCTGGTTTGGACCTTAGAATTTGCAATATCATTCAGGACTAAATAAGATGTTTTCACATTAAATTGTAGATACAGCATGTAAAATATCACAGGGAGAATAGCAAAGAATGGCAAAAATTGAAAATAACATATCATAAAGCAAACAGTATTATCTATAACTAAAATTACAAAATATAGGCCCCAAAAAAGGAAAAAAAAAATAAATACTTTCAGTCTGCATTTCAGCAATCATACATAGCAACTTCTTCGCAGCCTCTGTAACTTTCCTGCTAGGCTACACACTTCTTTCTATTTTCACTGAATTACTAATAGTCCAGTCCAACAACAAAGAGACCATTTTTATCTTTCCTCAAAAAGCCCACAAGGAACCTTGCTAAAGGTTCGAATTAGCACAAGGTTTCAGGTTGCCGTGTATACGGCTGTGCCAAAACAAATCACATTGGCGAACAGGAGCATGATTATTCTGGAGTGTGAAGGTTCGTGCTCCCCTCCTCTTCCTCTGGCGTCATCACTCCTCTCCGAGATTATCAGACCAGGAAAGCTCCAGTAGGTTTGAGAATCATAGAATCATAGAAATGTAGAGTTGGAAGAGACCCCAGGGGCCATCCAGTCCAACCCCCTGCCATGCAGGAACACCCTCAAAGTACTCCCTTGGACAGATGGCCATCCAGCCTCTGCTTAAAAACCTCCAAGGAAGGAGACTCCACTACACTCCATGGAGGCAGCAGCAGATTCCACTGCTGGACAGCCCTGACCGTCAGGAAGTTCTTCCTGAGGTTCAGGTGGAATCTCCTTTCCTGCAGCTTGAATCCATTGCTCCTTGTCCTGGTCTCTGGAGCAGCAGAAAACAAGCCCCCTCCTTCCTCTACATGGCATCCCTTCAAATATTTAAACATGGCTCTCATGTCCCCTCTTAACCTTCTCTTCTGCAGACTAAACAAACCAGCTCTCTAAGTCTGTCCTCATAGGGCTTCATGGCTTCCAGGCCTCTCACCATTTTGGTTGCCCTCCTCTGGACTTGCTCCAGCTTGTCAATATCCTTCTTGAATTGGGGTGCCCAGAACTGGACACAGTATTCAAGATGGGGTCTAACCAAAGCAGAGTAGAGTGGTACCAGTGCCTCCCTCGATCTAGACACCAGACTCCTATTGATGCAGCTGAGAATTGCATCGGCCTTCTTGGCTGCCGCATCACACTGCTGACTCGTGTTCAGCTTGTGGTCTATAAGACTCCTAGATCCCTTTCACACGTCCTGCTACCCAGCCACCCAGCAGCCCCAGTTGAGTTTTCAGGGACTGAGAATCCTGGAGAAGGATGCAGTTGCCAATGGGTGCAGGAAGAGAAGTGGGTGGGGAGTTGCTGCTGTTGGGATTTGAGAGAGGGGTGGCGGAGAGGAAAAAACCATTAGAAGCCAGTTGAGTTTTCCTTTTTGAGGATCGGGGAGAGGCCTGAGGTTGCCTGTGGGTGCAGGAAGAGTAGTGCGGAGTTGCTGGGATTGGAGAGAGATCTCAGGAGAGAGGGAAGAGGAGACTGAAATCCGATTGAGTTGGTGGTCTGAGAGTCTGGGGGAGGCCTGCAGTTGCCGGTGTGTCCTGGAAGAGAGGTGGGGGGTTGCTCTTGTTGGGACTTGAGAGAGGTGTAGGGGAGGGAGAGAAGAGAAGATTCAGATCCAGTCGAGCCTTCCTGGTTTAGGGATCTGGGAGAGGCACGAGGCTGCCAGTGCGTGGAGGGGGAGGAGCGAGGGGTTGCTGTTGGGGGGGCTTGAGAGAGGCTGGAGAAGGGTGGCAAGAGATTAAAATCCAGTTTTCCCAGTCTGAGAGTCTGGGGGAGGCCCGCAGTTCCCAGTGTGTCCTGGAAGACTAGTGTCGGGGGGGGGGCGGCTTCTGTTGCCGGAGCTGGAGGGAGGATTATGGGGGAGGAGTCTGGGGGCCCTGGGAGGAGGGGGCGACGAGGGGAAGGGTGGTGAGGAGCTGGACCGGCCGCTGCCCCCGCCGCCGGTGGCTGGCGAAGTCCACTTCAGCTCGGCTCCAGCAGCCAGGGCCCGAGAGAGCTCCGTCCTTGGGCGGCGGAGGGGGGGTCTCTAGGGAGGGGGTCTCGTTAAAGGACCCAGGCAAGAAACGTGTCCAACCGTAGCCGGGGGTCTCCTTACCGTGCCTCAGGTCCCGGCAGGCCTCCTGGGCAGAGGGGTCCATTCCGGCCGAGAAGGAAGCAAGCAAAGGGAGGAGGATGGCAGCCCCCCGGGAGAGCCCCCGGAGCCCATGGCGGGAGGGGGCCCGCTGCCTTCCTCGAAGGGAGGGGGAGGGGGAGGGGGAGGGGCAGGAGCCGGTGATGGAGGCCGGCGACGCGTGCGGTGCTGCTCTCGTGAGCGCCACTCGCCGGCCACCAAAATATGAATGGCTGAGACCGGAAGGGCTATTGAGGTTGACCACTCGCCGTGCCATTGATTGGTTGAGCCGGGCGGAAGTGCTTCGTTTTGATTCGCCCTCCTCCCTCTCTCCTCCCTCCCCCGGTCGGGGGTGGGGGTGCTCGAACCCCGCCCCCCAGAGTCGCCGCCCAAGCGCCGGGCTGCGTCGACGCTCGGCCCGGCAGCTACCGAACCCCCGGCAAACGGGCGGCGGCGCCACCTCCCGTTGCCTTTGGACCCGAGCCGAAGCGGCGGAGCTGCTGGCTGGCGAGCTCCTCTCCTGCCCCCGTCACTCCACCGCCCCCCCTTTAAAATCTTCTTCTTTGGGGCATCTGTGCAAGACTTGGGATCGCCTCGCCCGCCCCTCCGCCTGGTGTTTTGGGACTAGGAGGACTGCCGGGTGGGAGAGAGAGAGAGAAAACCTTGTGCGGGAGGAACGCCGGCTCTGCTGGAGGGAACGGGGGGGGCGAAGTCGAAGGGAGCGCTTCGTGCCCCCTTGAACTCCCAGGTGCGGCTCCTTGGTCATCCCTGAGAGAGCGCAGTTCAGGCAGGCAGCAGGGCCTAGTGGGTGGAGCGCCGGACTCTTGCGGCTGGAGCCCTGGGTTCGAATCCCACCCCAGCCCCGGCCCAGCTGGTGATGATGGGGCGCCCCTCCATCTATATCACTCAAAAGAGGCACCTTTAAAATTCTCCAGGCTGGGTAGGGCAAAAGTGTGCTCTTGCCACCCTTGGCTCTTGTAATTGGAGGGTTCGGCTACGGCTGCATGTAACGTTTCTTGCAAGGAGGGACCTACTCAGTATTTGAAAAGAAGCTGTTCCACTTAGAAGCGTCCTGGAGTCTAAATTCAGCTTTTAATCCGATGAGAGTAAAACACTGATTAGCCTCGGCCCCCCTTCCTCTCCCCCTTGCGTACCGGGGGCACCACCTGGCCTCCAGCTTCCTTCTTACCTGAGTCACTCTCCTTGGGGGGCCCCATAAAGGGGAAGAGGCAGGACCCTTTACCTGGTTGCCGACTGATGTGTCTGGATAGGACCTCCGTGCCCAACTTTCCCTCCTTGCCTTTGGTCCAGAGGCATGCCCCAATACTTGGATACATTTATTTTCTGCTACATAAACTGTATTTTAGGGTGGGAGTGGATGGGGCTAATCTGAAAGGACAGGGTAGGGAGAGGACGGTGATGTTGGAGGGGGCCCAGACTTGGGTTAAAGGAGAGGAGGCTTTGAGCGGACACACGATGTCATCCGATTGCATAAATAGACTTTACCCGCTTAAAAATTCCTTTTATCAAAATAACGTCCTTTGGCTCAGTAGACGGAAAGCGTTTTATGAGTTTTGTCAACTCGGTTTTTCAGATAATTTACTCTAAGCTTCAGTAAAGTATTGCAGCATCAGCTCAGCACAGGTGAGGTCACAGATCTGTCATTTTTCTGGCTTCTTCATGCAAGAGGAGATAAATGGGAGGCAGATCTAGAGTGCAGACATGCCAGACATTTATATATGTTCTTTTTTCCCTACTCCTAGTTAACCATCTGTTTTGCAAGCCCTTCAATGCAGTCAGAAGCAAAGCCCAGTCATGGCTCTAAATTACCAGGCACAATGAACCTTTGCTACTGTTTATGGGAGGGGTGGGGAACTGTAGGCCCCTGCGCTGAATCAGCCCCCTGTGAGATTCTAAATGGACCCACCGGTGTTCTCCTGATGGCCTCACACCCCTTCTCAGTAACGTTGCTGTTTGTAGCCAGAGAAGGAAGGGGAAGATTCATAGAGTAAAAAAGCCAGGAAGGCTATTTGTTATCCTTTGGCACCAGCTAGTGTCCTAGGGCTGCAGTAGGGGCTAAATTGGGCCCACTGGTGTTCTGATGGCCTCACACCCCTTCTCAGTAACGTTGCTGTTTGTGGCCAGAGAAGGAAGGGGAAGATTCATAGAGTAAAGAAGCCAGGAAGGCTATTTGTTATCCTTTGGCACCAGCTAGTGTCCTAGGGCTGCAGTAGGGGCTAAATTGGGCCCACTGGTGTTCTGATGGCCTCACGCCCCTTCTCAGTAACGTTGCTGTTTGTAGCCAGAGAAGGAAGGGGAAGATTCATAGAGTAAAGAAGCCAGGAAGGCTATTTGTTATCCTTTGGCACCAGCTAGTGTCCTAGGGCTGCAGTCGGGGCTAAATTGGGCCCACTGGTGTTCTGATGGCCTCACACCCCTTCTCAGTAACGTTGCTGTTTGGTGGTTTCTCAACCTTAGTGTGCTTTACCCCCATTCTTAAAAGCTGAAATGCCTCTTCCAGTTACTGACAAAAAGTGCTTTACGTGGAAAATATACTGGTATTTTCACTCCCACCCTTTTTGTCTTTGGCTCTACCGAACACTCAAACGCAGCTTCTAAGAACTCAGACACTAAATTTAGCTCTTGGGCTTTAAGAAATTCTCTGCTGTTTTTTTAATTGAAAATGAGTGAAATGCCAGTCATTGTATGGCCAGGGGGAAGGTCAGAAGGTGCATGCATCGGCAGGGTCATTGCATCTACGCAGACCTATCCCTGGTCAGTGCCTGGCATTCTATAAGGGAAGAAAGGTGGGATGTAAATGTAGTATTCATGTATTAACACACTGCTACTAGCTATTTGAAAGACCTGGGTCATCTCACCCAGCTTTCTGCAGGCTGATGGCCAGGGTCACAGTTTGTCTCTTCCTGCATCCCATTACACTTAGGGCTCACCCCCAGAACTGTGGAACTGTGTCTAAACCTCTGTGGCTTCAGCTGATGTGCCAACTGCGTCTTTTCCTAGAATTGTATGACCTGAAGATGGTGGTGCATGCAGTGGTAGCCTCAAGGTTGGACTTCTGCAATGCATTGTACGTTGTGCTCCAAGTTTAGAAACTACGTCTGGTCCAGAATATGGCAGCCAGATCCAAGCTAAACACCCCCAGTTCCCTAAGCCACCCCCATAGGGTTTCATCATTTCCAGGCCTGTGACCATTTTGGTCACCCTCTTAACATTATTATTATTATCATCTTTATTTGTACCCTGCGTTTTTCCTCGGAAGGACTCAAAGCTTGCTTGGAGTGCTTTAAAAAAAAGGAAAGCTAGTTAAAAAATTGTAACTGTAGGAAGAAGAAACTTATGCAGGGAACTGCCCTGTAGCCCAGACCAGTGCTGAGTTGGTTGAATGAGGGGAGAAACAGCTGTGAACTAGGAGTGGGAGAAGGCCAGTGGGATGGGGGGGTGGGAGGAAGGGGAAGATTCATAGAGCAAAGAAGCCGGGAAGGCTATTTGTTATCCTTTGGCACCATCTAGTGTCGTAGGGCCGCAATAGTGGCTGCCTAAAAATACATCAAAGTCCGTGGCAAGCAAGGAGCAGCCTGTCTCTGTCAAAGCAGATGCCAGGAGGGGTTGCATAGCTGAGCATTGAACTTGCTGTGTTGTCTATGGAGAATTATTGCAATAAACGCTCACCCATCACCTGATATACTTCAGAGCATTTGAGGTTCCTCTCCCTATGGAGGAGGGGGCTCCTGTGACAGTAACATACAAAAATTAGGAAAAAAAGCTAGTTATAATTAAAACAAAGTTAGAATACATATTAAAAACAACAAACAAAACACAATTACTACAAGTTAGAAATAATCAGCCCCTTTTGTCAGCCAGGCAATGGTCACATATTGAATGCCTGCTGAAATAAAAATGTCTTTGCTTGTCTGTGGAAGGGAGGGTGTCTCGCTGGCCTCTCTGGGAAGGGAATTCCTGAGCTTAGGGGCAGTCACTGAGAAGGGCCTCTCTCCCATGTTCTCACCAGGTACGCCTGTGACGACATTGGGACAGAGAGAAGGGCCCCTCCGGCAGATCTCAAAGCCTGGGCTGATTCGTAAGGGGAACATGGTCCTTCAAATAACCTGGACCTGAGCCCTGTAGGGCTTTAGAGGTTGTCACCAGGACTTTGACTTTTGCCCAGAAACAGACCTGCATTCGGTGGAGCTGTTGCAGTGGGGGGTGTGTGTGTGATCCCTGTGGCCAGTCCCAGTTAACAATCTGGCTGCGGCACTTTGGACCAGCTGAAGTTTCTGAACACTATTCAAAAGCAGCCCCGCGTGGAGGCAATGAAGGCGTGTCTTATCATGGCCAGGTCCGACATCTCAAGGAACAGGCACAGCTGGCACAGGAGTCTTGACTGTGCAAATGTTCTCCTGGCTACTGCTGAAACTTGAGATTCCAGGCTCAAGAGTTGAATCAAGGAGTACCCCAAGGCTGCCAACCTGAGGGTAACCCCACCTAACACAGGCTGAATCCCTATTCCCTGATCTGCCTTTTATCTGACCAGGAGCACCTCTGTCTTGTCTGGATTAAGTTTCAGTTTGTTTGCCTTCATCTGGCTCATGGTGAAAAGGAATAATAAAGTTGGGTGTCATCAGCATACTGATGGCACTGAATCCCAGAACTCCAGACCCTACAGGCCAACAGACAAGGGGTCAAACAGGAGTCCCCCACTTCCAGAAAGGAACGGAACCACTGTAAAACAGTACCCCCCCAAGTCCCATCCCTGCAAGATGACCCAGAATGATACCAGGGGGATACCAGGATATCAAATGCTGCCGAGAGGTCCAGCAGAACCAACAGGGATGCATTCCCACTGTGTCTAGTCATCAACCAAGGTGGCCAGAGCTGTCTCAGTCCTGTAGCCAGGCCTGAAACCAGATTGAAATGGATCTAGATAATCTGTTTCATCCAGAAACACTTGGCGCTGGGGGGCCACCACACACTCCAGAACCTTGCCCAGAAATGGAATGTCAGATACTGGCTGGTAGTCATCCAAAATGGTGAGATCGATGCACTAGTTCACCAACTGTGATGTTTCCCCAATGACCCGTGCTGTTGGAACAGCCAGACTGATCTCATGCAGTGCCTTATATTTCGGGCCCCTGTAGATGTTTTGGAAACTCCAGTGATCACAGGATATTGTTGTTGTGTTCTTTCAAGTCATTTCCAACTAATGGCGAGTCTAAGGCAAACCTATCACAGGGTTTTCTGGCCATTAGGATATGACAAGTACTGTTATATGTGTGTTTAATTTTGAGTAGCAAGTTTGCAGTAGAGAAAATTTTTACCTAGATCTCTCTTTTGCAAAACATACATCGCATCAATGGTTTAAACCCAGTTCTCTTGAAACAGGTGCTGATTTGATCAGAAAAATTCATTAACACTGCTCTTTTTTTCCCTTCATTCCTGCAGTGCAAGGCTCTCTGAACTCTCAAACTGGGTCTTAGAAGACAGAAGCACTTTCCTGAATAAGGTAATGTACAGATGGGATGGGGACTCCTGGTAAAACTTGCTAATTAGCTGGCAAAACTGAGTCTAAGCAGATAGAATCATAGAATTATAGAATCATAGAAATGTAGAGTTGGAAGAGACCCCAGGGGCCATCCAGTCCAACCCCCTGCCGTGCAGGAACACCCTCAAAGCACTCCCAACAGATGGCCATCCAGCCTCTGCTTAAAAACCTCCAGGGAAGGAGACTCCACTACACTCCGAGGCAGCAGATTCCACTGCCGGACAGCCCTGACCGTCAGGAAGTTGTTCCTGAGGTTCAGCTGGAATCTCCTTTCCTGTAGCTTGAATCCATTGCTCCTTGTCCTGGTCTCTGGAGCAGCAGAAAACAAGCCCTTTCCCTCCTCTATGTGGCATCCCTTCAAATATTTAAACATGGCTCTCATGTCCCCTCTTCACCTTCTCTTCTGCAGACTAAACATACCCAGCTCTCTAAGTCCATCCGCAGAGGGCTTCATGGCTTCCAGGCCTCTCACCATTTTGGTCACCCTCCTCTGGACTTGCTCCAGCTTGTCAATATCCTTCTTGAATTGGGGTGCCCAGAACTGGACACAGGATTCAAGATGGGGTCTAACCAAAGCAGAGTAGAGTGGTACCAGTACCTCCCTCGATCTAGACACCATACTCCTATTGATGCAACTGAGAATTGCATTGGCTTTCTTGGCTGCCACATCACACTCCTGGCTCATGTTCAGCTTGTGGTCTATGAAGACTCCTAGATCCCTTTCACACGTACTGCTATCCAGCCACGTGTCCCCCATCCTATATTTCTGTATTCCATTCTTTCTACCTAAGTGCAGGATCTTACACTTCTCTCTGTTGAATTTCATTTTGTTCGCCTTGGCCCAGCTCTCCGATCTGTCCAGGTCATATTATTTAACCACAGAAATAAACAAGTCTGTTGCTAGAACTAATTAAATTTCCAAGTCAAATCACTTGAATCCTGGGTGTCGAATTTATCTTGAAATGACTTCCATCAATTCTTGCTTTTGCAGTGGAAAGTCTTAGAGGTCGTAGAGGTCTGTAGTATTTTCTAGGCTGCAACTGATATGGTATTCTGCTCTATATAGCTAATGAAGTCTGCTAGAAGAATCACAGAATTAATATTTTTTTTCCTAAGAGTCACTTAAGTGTACTGTATGTGCAGAGTTTATTGTATATTGTAAAAGAGTGGTTCTTAACTTCTTCTTTACCAGGGACTCCCTGTAAATAAAATTTCTTGCCAGGGATGCTCAAGACTTAACTCTAAAATTAAATATTTAAATTTGGATTTAAATATTCAAATATTTATTTATTTACTAAAGGCTTCTTGAGACTAGGATTCAAATCCCTGCTCAGATGCTGGGTGATCTTAGGCAAGTCACATTCTCTCAGCCTCAGGGAAGGTAAAGGCAAAAGCAAACCTCCTCTGAATAAATCTTGCATAAACAAACAAAAAACCCTGTAACAGATTCACCTTAGAAACTCTGTGACAGATTCACCTTAGGGTTGCCATAAGGCAGAAATACCTTGAAGGCAGATAAGAACAAAGTGCCACTGACGGCCAGAAGCTCCACGTAGGACCTCAGAGGGCTGCACCTGCTTCTGCCCTTTGCCCCCATTTGTGTATGAATATGTATTTTTAGAAAAGACCCCTGGTGGATTGGTTCCGTGAACAAAGACGAGGCTGCCACCCAGAGTTTGAAAGACCAGAGCAGGGCAGTGGATAACCTGGGCTCTGGGAGCTCTTGTCATTTACAACGTCATCAGAAGCCATAATATCACTGTAAGTCAAGGTTGGCAGGAAATAACACCCCCCTAAAGGCCATGGGGGGATTTTGCTGTGACTTCAGGCCTCTCAGCACTGTCTTAGGCCCAAGAGAAACCTTGGTTTCAACCAGGGCATAAACTAGGTGTCCTCTGGTTGATTTCCTGTTTGGGAAAAAAGGCCTTTCTCAGCCTTAAAATAGCCTAGCACTACCACCACCCATGGCAAAATTGTCATAACATTTGTAGCATTTTTATTGACTGACTGACCGACTGACTGATTTATTTTTTGTGTGGAAAAAGCCTATATCTGGGGTGCTGCATTGAAATGGAAAGAGTACCCAGAAATATTTTTAAAATAGTTGAAAGGTATGTTTCTCAGTTGTTGATAAACCCTGCTGAAAAGACTGCTGGACTGAATTCCCGGCTAAGCATCTAACGGATCTCTTCCTCTTCCAGTTGCTTCAGGATCTCCTTTTGAGGAAGGAGCGGAAAGATGGCAAGAGGCAACAAGGAGCAAGGCTCAAGATCCCATTCTCCAGCACCAGAGCAGCACCACCACCAGCAGCTGCCTCTGCCATGGATTGTGAGGGAGGGGACCAGGTGGCGCAGCAGACGATCTATTTTAGCAGGGGGCCTGGGAACAAAGGATGGCTCTGGGAAAAGGCCAAGGAGAGTGAATTTGCAGCCATCTCCTCCAGGCTGACAACTAGCCGACAGTTCCACTGCCATTGCACAATCTCTGTGTTGGATACCACACTAGTGTGACTGCTACGAACCCTAGGGGAGTGGCCATCCCGAGTGGAAAAGAAGCCCCAGCAACAGGTTGCTAGGAAATCGGAATAGCTGCTCCAGAGAGAAATCCAGCCCATTAGTGTGAAGGAGGGGCTGGTACCCTAAGAAGGAAATGCATAAATATCAGGCACACTGAATCAGTGTCAGACTCCCAGTAGAAAGGGCTCAAAGTCAGTCCTTCAGCTGGAGAAGTTCTTAGTCAGTCAAGGAGGGTTGAGTGAGAAGGGTATGTTTTCTTAGAGAAAGCCTATAGAGCGGGGCAGAAGAGCAATGACACCACTTTTGAATCTGGTCAGAGAGAGTGACTTAGATTTGGGGACAGAGCCTTTTGGCGAAAGGGTCGCCAGAAGGCTGCGTGGGAGAGAGAGCTGTGCCTTTATGCTGATGTAAAAAGATAAGAAACTGTCTAACCATGTTCTGAAGTTCTGTTGAGGCTTGACATAGGTATGAAAACCAATATTTCATTCTGTTTGGGTTTTTTTAAATAAAGATTGTAGTATATTTTTATAGATTTTGACCTAAGGTTGAATAATTTTCAGTTGTTCTAACCTAACAGAACCACACTACCCTAGATCATTAAATCATTCTATTTAAGTGAAAGGCTTTACCTTTTTTCCATGAAGGTGGTGTTTTAAAGGGGAAGGCAGGGCTGAGTGAGGTGACAGAGTGCTTTAGCAGACTGGGGAGGGGGAGATGCCATAGCAGTCTGTGAGAAGGAAAAGCAGGCCTTGCCACAGCAACGTATGTGGCTCACTGGTACACGCACATAGCTGGCAGCCCATCGTGCAACTGCAATGCACAATGTGAGGTACATTGGTATGTGTTCCACATTGAGTCTTAGTATGCACCACAGAGGGAATCCCCATTACAGAACAAGCAGAAACCAACTGTATATTGTATTCACCCTTCTTGATGACTGTTGGTTTATATTCTATGCACAGACCTCTGCTCCCATCCTTGATTGTTGGATACAGCTGTTGTGCAAGGTGCAGTTAAAAACAGTGTGAACAGTTCAGGGGACTGTGCGCAAGAGGCTGCTTAGTTTTTCTGTTATCTATGGTAGGGCCTGCCACAGGTTTCCAACATAGAATCATGGAATTGTAGAGTTGGAAGAGACCTCAGGGGCCATCCAGTCCAACTCCCTTCGTCCATGCAGGAACACCCATCAAAGCATTCCCAACAGATTGCCATCCAGCCTCTGCTTAAAAAACCCCAAAGGAGGAGACTCAACCACACTCCGAGGCAGCATATTCCATTTTTCTCTATGTGTGCAACCCCAGCACTCTTTCAATGGGGACTGTGGGCTTCTCAGGTCAGAACGAGCACTCTGGGGTCCCATCCAGTTTCCAGTTGGCTGGCGCTGTGAGATACCAGGATCCCCCACTTAGTGGTTGGGTTAGAGTGCTGTCAAAAAGTGGAAATGGTTGAAATGTGGAACTCCATCTTTTTTTTACTATATTATTGCATATACTGTTATTGTATTTATATTGCTTATTGTATGCAGAATGCTCTATTATAAGCACAAATCCTGTATAAGATAAGAGACGCACTGCAAACGATTTCTCTAGTGTACTTTACTGTCCACAAGAAGGTGCTGAGCTGATTGAGAGGAACAACAGAGTTGGGTTGCAAAAGCCTCCTGAAAGCAAGAGGAAAGAGCAGACCATGTTCTGGGTATAATTCAAACAGATAGAAAGAGCAAGTCGTTGAAAAGTGGGTTATCCAAAAGCAGATCACACGTGTAATAAGCAAGGTGGTGGATTGGTCCGTTCCCCCTGGGCCCCAGAAGCTCATCTGCTCTGCAGCACTTTCCCAGGAAACCTTCCTATTTAAAGAGGCAGACAAGCCCTAGATTTCATGGCATTTCTTTATTACTTGATGGCCTACACAGCTCTCCCCTTGATCTTCACCACAGACCCCTCAGTGCCCCACTGTGAGGTAGGTCAGGCTTACAAGGTGTGGCTTGCATACTGTTCCTTAATATATTTCATGGCTCGGTGGGGACTAGAAATTGGGTCTCTTGACTTCTGGCCCAGTGCTCTTAACCACTACACTACGCTGCCCCTCGTGCAGGTTCAGCATGCAACTTGGTCTTGTCCTCTTCTCTTTGACTGGTTACCATCTTAGCCATTCATAAATTTTTGCACAGTGAAATCTGTTTGGCACAGTAGCTTCCACATCACTAAAAGGAACACTAAATCTGCTCTGGGTTTTAGTCTGAAAATTAGAGGAGTTACCCAAAATATCAAATCCCTAAGCCCAAATTAGGCTCAGGGCCCTGCTCTTAGCCTCAAACAGGGTTCAGAGTTCCCAAGCCAGTAAGCTGTGGATGCAAGAGGTCTTTGGTGTCAAGTAGTCCAGGGTCAAGAAAGCCATAAATCAGACTCAGGATTCCAAGGAGTCATGGTAGCTGAGCCTTTAAGCTGTCCAGGGATCATAGAATCCTAGAGTAAGAAGAGACCCCCAAGGGCTGTCCAGTCCAACCCCCTTCTGCCATGCAGGAAGACACAGAGCACTCTTCATAGATGGCCACCCAGTCTCTGCTTATAAACCCCCAAAGAAGGAGACTCCACCACACTCCACTGAGGCAGCAGCAGATTCCACTGTCGCACTGCTCTTACCCCCAGGAAGTTCTTCCCAATATTTAGGTGGAATTGCTTCTCCTGTAGTTTGAAGCCATTGCTCCGTGTCCTAGTCTCCAGAGCAACATAAAACCTGGTAAGCACACTTTCTCAAGCCTTTCTCACACTTTCTGTCAAGAGGAAGACTGAAATTGTACCCAGCAAGGTAGCTGGTCATTGTAACTTTTTTTACCCACAGCATGTGGGAAGTGAGAAACATGTTACTTTGGCCCCCAGAGGCCCTGTATATAGCCTTTGGTCTAAAACATCCCCAAGCCAAATGCAGGTTTCTGGATGAAATTTGTCTTTGGGGTTGCCCGCACTCCAATGTATAAAAGCACCCACATTAAAAACCTACTAGAAAGACCAGCACATCCCTTCTACTCTCCAAAAATGACAGTGATGAGTCCCTTATGGGTCAGGGGGAGCTGGAAATGGCCCTCCAATTTGCCATACATACCAAGCCCTGCCAGATTGGATCTCTTAAGACCAGTAATTCCAAAAAAGGCAGAATTATTTCATTAATCGGCAGATGAATTAATTCATACTTTTCATGCTATTTGCTGGAGCAGATTGGTAACCTCTTCCCCAAATATCCTAAGGACCAGTACCATGTTTGTGCCAGACTACTGCTACTATTAATGTTACCAGTTTCATGATCTGTCATAGAATCATAGAAATGTAGAGTTGGAAGAGACCCCAGGGGCCCTCCAGTCCAACCCCCTGCCATGCAGGAACACCCTCTAAGCACTCCCGACAGATGGCCATCCAGACTCTGTTTAAAAACTCCAAAGAAGGAGGAGACCCCACCACACTCCCAGGCAGCACATTCCACTGTCAAATGGCTCTGACCATCAGGAATCATAGAATCATAGAAATGTAGAGTTGGAAGAGACCCCAGGGGCCATCCAATCCAACCCCCTGCCATGCAGGAACACCCTCCAAGCACTCCTGACAGATAGGCATCCAGCCTCTGCTTAAAAACCTCCAAGGAAGGAGACTCCACTACACTCTGAGGCAGCAGATTCCTCTGCTGGACAGCCCTGACTGTCAGGAAGTTCTTCCTGAGGTTCAGGTGGAATCTCCTTTCCTGCAGCTTGAAGCCATTGCTCCTTGTCCTGGTCTCTGGAGCAGCAGAAAACAAGCCCTCTCCTTCCTCTACGTGGCATCCCTTCAAGTATTTAAACATGGCTCTCATGTCCCTTCTTAACCTTCTCTTCTGCAGACTAAACATACCCAGCTCTCTAAGTCTCTCCTCATAGGGCTTCATGGCTCCAGACCCTCCACCATTTTGGTTGCCCTCCTCTGGACTTGCTCCAGCTTGTCCATGTCCTTCTTGAATTGGGGTGCCCAGAACTGGACACAGGATTCAAGATGAGGTCTAACCAAAGCAGAGTAGAGTGGTACCAGTACCTCCCTCCATCTAGACACCAGACTCCTATTGATGTAGCCGAGAATTGCATTGGCTTTCTTGGCTGCCGCATCACACTGCTGACTCATGTTCATGAATTAACAAATGATGCTTTGGACTATCAGTGATTTGAATTCTATCCAAGAATCTAGGTATCCATGGTATTGTTAGAACCACTGATTATCAATATAATTATTGTCATCATTATCACCATTATCCCCACACCATCATATTTGCACAGTTTTCAGACAGCCTGTGCGCTGGCAGCTGATGGCTTACGGAGCAACACCAGCCAGTGGACCACTAGTCCAGTTAACACAGAAACTTCAATACAAATACAGTCAAGCCGTTTGTGAACCTACCGTAACATGGAGCAGGACTGAGCAAGAAACCGTCAGCCCCCAAGCCCTTGCCAACTTCTCGCTCTTGGCCACTGAGAGAACTCAGTTTGGCTTGCCAGTGCCCAGCCAGGAAAAAAAGTCGAATTTTCCTGATGGGTGGAGCAAGAGAGCAAAACCTGAAGCCACCACGGTTGGTCTGAGAGCTGGTCTGACAGTCTCAATTTCTACAGAAGGCTAATTAGGCCAAATATTTCTGGGGACCCAAGTATGATAGAACAATAAAGAGCAATTCAACTTTATGACCCCCCCCCGTTCCCCAGTCTTCATTATTCCCCAGTTTTGGCCTCCCTGCAGAGGTCGGTAGCGATAGCGGTGCCGACTACCGCGTTCCTTCAGGCCCGGAACTCAAAATAGCTGTCTCGGACTTCTCTCTCTTGCGAGGTCACTCTCTTCCCCGAGGGGAAGGTCTGGTAGGTCCGGAGGTTATCTGGAGACACTCGGTGGAGGTGCCACAAGGTTTTGGCACTCAGAGGTGGGCTAAATGGAATGGGGATGAGGAGCAGAGGAGAAGAAACACAAAGCAGAGAGATGGGTTACGCAGCTGTTGGTTGGTGGTGTCGGGGGGTTGAAGGTAAGAGATGGGAGTTCCAAAACCCGGGCCGTTTCCGCACGAGTCTGTTATAGCGCGATGATTCCACTTTCAACCTCCTCTGGAATCCTGGGGTTTGCAGTTTCGGGAGGGGCCAGCCGGCCCCTCCCGAAACTGCAAACCCCAGGATTCCAGAGGAGGTTGAAAGTGGAATCATCGCGCTATAAGAGTGTCGTGTGAAGTGAGTCCCTTCAACAAGGAAGGGCTGATCACCACACATGACCAGGTTTCTTGGAGCACAATTCTTGAGGGGTTTGCCATAAGCCAAAGTGAACTTGATGTCAAAGAACAAGAACAAACTGCCCTCACCTGGGGCAGAGCCTCACAGCCCAGGTGCTGCAAGAAGAGAAGGACTTGTCTTGATTACTTCCCAACCAAGCCTCTTATTCACACGGACTCTCAGAACAAGACAGGGGTGCCAGATGAGGTGCTAGGGTTATGATTGCAATGTGAAAGCCAACATGGCGAAGCTCCTCCGTAACAGGAGACTTGGGCCATTTCCAAAGTACACGGTTATAGTGCTGTTATTCCACATTCAATGTCTTATGGAATTCTGTGGTTTAGAATTCTCAGCCAGAGATCTCTTTGGCCGCAGTAAACTACAAACCCCAGAATTCCACAGGAGGTTGAAAGTGGAATAATAGCACTACGACAGTGTAGTGCGGAAATGGCCTTGGGCGCTTCTTAAGCGAAGGAGAGAACAGGGCTGGTTGCCACCTTGCAGCTTCTTTACTTATGGCAAATATTATCACCAGCGATAAGTGGGCAGACGGAGTTTCTTATAGACTGTGTCTCCCCATACGAACCTAAAATCTGCAGGGGGGAGCTTCCTCTTGGTCTTGCCACCATTCCAGGCTCCTGAAGTAGGGATGGCCCTCCATAAATAGATAGGGGATTATGGGCTAGTGCGCACTTCTAATAGACACGGCTTCTAATTGCTCAGTAGCACCATATGGTACAGGTGTACATTCCTCCATTTGCTGTTCTCAAAACATCCACTGGGAAAGTAGATAATAACCATGGAAACTTCTGGGACTTCATGACCTCTAGTGTCGAAATATTGCTATTGCTGATCTCTTGTGTGAAACTGAACTGCTTAACTTAGAATCATAGAATGATAGAAATTCAGAGTTGGAAGAGACCCCAGGGGCCATCCAGTCCAACCCCCTGCCATGCAGGAACACCCTCAAAGCACTCCCGACAGATGGCCATCCAGCCTCTGCTTAAAAACCTCCAAGGAAGGAGACTCCACCACACTCTATTGAGGCATCAGATTCCACTGCTGGACAGCCCTGACCATCAGGAAGTTCTTCCTGAGGTTCAGGTGGAATCTCATTTCCCGCAGCTGGAATCCATTGCTCCTTGTCCTGGTCTCTGGAGCAGCAGAAAACAAGCCCTCTCCTTCCTCTACGTGGCATCCCTTCAAATATTTAAACATGGCTATCATGTCCCTTCTTCACCTTCTCTTCTGCAGACTAAACATGCCCAGCTCTCTAAGTCTATCCCCATAGGGCATGGTTTCCAGGCCTCTCACCATTTTGGTTGCCCTCCTCTGGACCTGCTCCAGCTTGTCAATATCCCTCTTGAGCATTTAGAGCATTTTGGAACCTATGATCACTCCTGTTTTTCGAAGTCAATGTTCACTGCTCTGCAACTTCACAATAAATCTACTATACAAGCTTATTGTCCTTGTGTCTGAGTCTGATCCTGACACCTTTGGTGACGACGTAGGAGACGGGGCCTTCTCAGTGGCTGCCCCCATCCTGTGGAACCCCCTTCCCCGGGAGGCCAAGCCAGCCCCCCCTGCTCACCTTTCCCCAGCAGGCAAAGGCATTCCTATTCAAGCAGGCTTTTAATGTGTGAGCAAGAGAGAATTTCATTTTTATTAGGAAGTTTTATTAGTGTATAACTTTTGCACATTTTGACAATGATTCTATGCTGTTTTATACGGTTAATTTTAATAGTTTTACATTTTCTTATAAACTGTTTGCAAGCTGCCTTGTGTTCCATTCCGAGAGAAAGGCGGCATGGAAATGCAGCAAATAAATAAATGTATGTTATTCACCACACAGAGTATTTCAGAGTCTTTTATTCTTTAGTGACAGCTTCCTCCAACCTAGAGTCATCCAGATGTATTGGATTACAACACTCATCATCCCCAGCCGGGGGTATCGGATGTGTGAACACATTCCAGGTGGGGAAATCTGCCTTTGGGACTGGGTGGAGAACCTGCAGCCCTCCAGATTGGGACAGACTGCAATTGCCCTCCTCCCTTCCCTACTGGTGAGGCTGACAGGGGATTATGGGAACTGGAGTCCAACCACAGCTGGAGGGCAAGAGGTTGCCCGTCCCTGCTTTTAGACAGGATGTAAACAGGAACAAAAGCCCAAATTAAAAAAAAAAAGTAAGTAAGTAATAAGCAGTAAATTTAAATAAGATGCTGGATGTGCACACAGCCTTGTATCCTATTTAAAAGGCACTTTACCCAGTATTTACATACTAAAGTATTTTAAAAGGAGTTTACTCCTGGGCCAAGGCTAACAAAATGAAATTCAACAGAGGGAAGTGTAAGGTCCTATAGTTAGGTAGAAAAAACGGAATACAGAAATATAGGATGGGGGACACGTGGCTGGATAGCAGTACATGTGAAAGGGATCTAGGAGTCTTCATAGACCACAAGCTGAACATGAGTCAGCAGTGTGATGCGGCAGCCAAGAAAGCCAATGCAATTCTCGGCTGCATCAATAGGAGTCTGGTGTCTAGATCGAGGGAGGTACTGGTACCACTCTACTCCGCTTTGGTTAGACCCCATCTTGAATACTGTGTCCAGTTCTGGGCACCCCAATTCAAGAAGGACATGGTCAAGCTGGAGCAAGTCCAGAGGAGGGTGACCAAAATGGTGAGAGGCCTGGAAGCCATGAAACCCTATGAGGAATGCCTTAGGGAGCTGGGTATGTTTAGTCTGCAGAAGAGAAAGTTAAGAGGGGACATGAGAGCCATGTTTAAATACTTGAAGGGATGCCACGTAGAAGAGGGAGAGGGCTTGTTTTCTGCTGCTCCAGAGACCAGGACAAGGAGCAATGGATTCCAGCTGCAGGAAAGGAGATTCCACCTGAACCTCAGGAAGGACTTCCTGACGGTCAGGGCTGTCCGGCAGTGGAATCTGCTGCTGCCTCCATGGAGTGTAGTGGAGTCTCCTTCCTTGGAGGTTTTTAAGCAGAGGCTGGATGGCCATCTGTCAGAATTGCTTTGAGGGTGTTCCTGCATGGCAGGGGGTTGGACTGGATGGCCCCTGGGGTCTCTTCCAACTCTACATTTCTATGATTCTATGATTCTATGATACTCAGATATGCTCACACTGTCTATGTGCTATTTGTACACAAGCCGTCACATGTCCAAGGGAAGGCATATCATCATCATCATCATATCATCATCATCGTCATTATTATCATTTATTTACTCATCTACGTACATGGCACTTTACACGTCAAAAAACCAACAGCGGTGGGTCCTGCCAAAGGTGTACAGTCTACAATATATGTATATACACACAAAACACAAAGGGAAGGGAAGAATAATAAAACTATACAATACCATTGTAAAACTAATTATCCAGATAAAACACAAAAGTATAATATAGAACAAACTGACAATTCTATGCAACCAAAGTATGCAAAATTATAAAACAATATTAAACAAGCTTTTGAAGACAAGAAGGTTTTTTTTATACGAGATTTAAAAACAAGGAAGGAAGGAGCCCTCCGCAAATGTTCAGGGAGGCAGTTCCAAGAGTCTGGAGCAGTGAGTGAGGAAGGATGAAGCCAAGCCAAAGAAAAGGGGAATGAGAGTTTCCCAGAGTGTTCGCCCTGTTGGGAAATTCCATGGAAGCTAAAACTGGAAGGATTCAGCCTCCTTTTAGCAGAGTAGCAGAAAAAGCACGTCTAAATTTGTGTATGGCTTTTCTGAACTGACTGAAGAACAAACCAAATGCAGGCAGTTTCAGGTCACAAACTTAGGAAATTTTACTAATGGCTTCTACATTTACATATGTATCATGGAGCCTACATCCTAACTAGCTAATGAATAGTAGTAGCTTCATTCTTAACTCACCATCTTCTGATGGAGATGCGAAGCACGGTCGGAGAGGAGGAAGAGGAAGCAAAAATGGAGGAGAGAAGAGATCAAGAGAGATCTGAGAAGGGGTCTCCTTCTTTTATAAGACTGATGACCCAAGCAGCTGTCCTGGGTCACATGACCTGATCACCTGAACACCAAAGGTATTTATTGTCCGGGAGGGTTGGGGATGCTGGGGGCTATGCAAAAACCGTGATAGCACTTCCCTCCCAACCACTGAGCTCTGGCCAAAAAGCTGTACCAGAGTCAAGTGTGCAAAAAGTCCAAGCAGCAGAGTGCTTGCACAGCTTGGCGCATGCCCAGCAGGGTTTAGTATTAGCAGCAATGCACTGAAGCCAGAAAAACTCACCCGCGCCACTTGTTATCTTCCAATAAGGAGGCAGTTTATTCTTGAGTTACGATATATACATATTTACAAGGACCTTCAGACGGAATTCCAGCATTCCTTCAGCATGCTCGTCTGACAGCCTCAAGCAGACACGATCAGGCATCGTGTGCGCTGTTGGCTAGGACCCAGCTACATTTATACACATCTAGGTGATGCAATCCTGGCCAACCTTTGCATTCACCTCATGTCTGATGCAACCTTCTCCCCTGATTACTCATCAGCATGACACAGCTAGAACTACATGTCAATCACTGTCTTTTCACAGGTGCAATTAACAATGAGCATCACAGGTATTTTCCTGGACCGTAGGTTATGTCCAACCTTTCCTGACATTTATGGTCATGCAGTTAAAGGACAGAAAGGCAAAAGATGAAGCTTTGGCGTGCAAAAGAGAAAGGAAGCCCTAGGCCAGCTATGCCCACTGGCTCTGAGAACAAGATGTGGGAAGAGAGAATGCTGGAATTTTCCCAACAAAAGTCAACCCTTTGTGTGAGGAGTCCACAGTTCCTAGAACGCAGATCTCAAGCAGGCTGGTAGGAAGAAATAAGACCTGAAAGATTGGGGGCAGTGGGGTGGGGTAGGGGCCTGAACGTTAACACAAGAAGCTTGTACAGAATCCTAGGAAGAATGGATAATCAATAAAGAGCTATTAAAAGTGGGGTGACGTGATCTGGAAGCTATAGGGATGCATACTTAGGGGTTGCTGCTGTGTTGCTTGACTGCTTTTTAGACTTGGGTGGGCAAAGGGCATCTCGTGGCCCCCCCAAACTTGTTTCTGTGGCTCTTGGTCCCTCCAGACTCCTGGGACCATTTTTCTCCTGTCCAAAAAAAACATGCCAAACTGACTCTCTGGGAAGCCTCTGGGTGCAGGAATTTGCCTTTTAAAGAGGCTTCAGATGCTCCTGAAGCAATACTTAATGTTTTAAAGAAATACCTCTTTCCATCCAAAGCACAAATCAACTTCTGACTATTTCTGGGGGGGGGGATTTTTGGGGTGTCTTTGCAGACCAAGTGAGATCCTGGAGAATGCAGGGGCAGCAAATGGGCCTCCAGATCAACCACAGTGTTACCTTGATTTCTGGGGTCCCTTGGGGGACACCTCAATGTGCTCCACACAGTGAGGAATGGACACTAGCCAGAGCACAAGCAATAGCAATGTGAGAGGTTGGGCAACCTAGTGAGATCTTTCAGCCAGTTTTTACAGGGTCAGGCCAAGCCAAAAACCAAGCAACATTGTCTAATAAATGATTTTATTAAAAATAAAGACTTGCGCACGTACGCACTTACTCACACAAGACCTAGCGAGAAATAAAAAGAGGAAATTGGATAGGGGGCTTTGGAGGGTTACAGCTGGGGAATACTGCACCTGGTCCTGAAGTCCGGAGGTCCCAGACAGCAGCGGAGAGCAAGATGAGACTCAGCACGTGGAGAGCTGAGGGGAGAGCTCAATGGGCGGAGTGACGGTCTGCTGGAAGCAGATCCAAAGAACCACTCAAAACCCGGGTCTCTTTATGGGAGGAAAGGTACCTGGAGGGCTAATCCTTTCCCGGGGAGAACAATAGGTGGAGGAGCTAGAACAAAGCTCCAATATGTCAACGTCCTTTGCATGACTGGATTTGCCGGGGTTGTCAAAGCCTCGGCTGTATGGAAATCGTCCTCACTTGATGGGCTCTTTGTCAGATGCATTAACCCCTTCAAGCCGGCTCCTCGGGGCTGAGGACCCTTTGTGTATTTTATGTTTTACATGTCTGGAGGTCTCCTGGGGCTACGTGACCATGGATTTCCTGGCCTGACCGGGTTTTTCCTCTTTCGGCCGTTCGACCGTGCCCACCTACGTGCTCGTTCAGGGGACCTCTCAAGCACATGGAGATATTTTTAATATTAAATTGTAGGCCCCGGGACAGGGTTATCTATCGCAGTAACAACAGCCTCTTTAGATCCATGGGACATGGAACTGGACACTCTTCACCCCATGTCCTGCTTCTGCTTCTCCATGTCTTTGAGCATGGAGGGTACAGGAAGAGCCACTTTCTACCACCAGAGGGCAGCTGTGGATCACGAAAGACTTTAGGATTCAGCCACTGTGGCCACGTTGTGCAAGTGAGCGGCCGCCCCCACCGGTGTGGGGAAGAAACAGGCTCGCGCCAAAAAGCCAGCATGCCAATTGAGAGAGCAGCACCCCAAGGCAATTTCCAGAGCTGTGAGAAAGGAAAGATGTGCCATCACACGAGTGAATTCACAGCTAAGCAGTCTGGCACAGAGATCGTTAAGGATATCCAGGGGTTTTGGATGGTTGGCCCTCCCCACATTTTGGTCTTCAGCTCCCAGAACTGCAGGGCACTGCCTGGGCTGTCTGATGCTACTGGCCATGGAAGCCCAAAAAATCTGGGCCAGTAAAGATCCCTAGGGGAAGAGGGTGGCTTCCTGGCCTCACGTACGGTGGCTAGAGGTGCACCGGGAATGCTATGTCTTTGAAGCCCACTGGGAATGTGAATCTTCACTTACTCCATTCTCATATACACAAATGAACAATTATAAAGGTTCTCTCCATTCTAGGTTATATTATTTGAGCTTCTGCATATTTTCTATAGTTTCTCACACTTTGCGACTTTTTTTTGCAAAAAAAAAAAAAAAAAATTTAACTATACAGATGACCTGTTTTTCTACAAACAATTGTTCTCTCTCTCTCTCTCTCTGTGTGTGTGTGTGCACAAACAACATTTTGTATAGAAGAGAGGTTTTTTTTTCCAGTTTTCTGTGCAAAAATGTTGTTTTTGCACAAATTATTTTTTTTTTAAATCTCAAATTGTGCAAAATGTTTTCTATGCAAAAGCTTTCTGTACAAAAACGTTGCTTTTCATAGGATCATAGAGTTGGAGAAGACCACAAGAGCCATCCACTCCAACCCCGTGCTTTGCAGGAATGCACATCAAAGCAGTCCCAACAGATGGCCATCCAGACTTTGTTTAAAAAACTCCAAAGAAGGAGGAGACCCCACCACACTCCCAGACAGCACATTCCACTGTCAAATGGCTCTGACCATCAGGAAGTTCTTTCTTTTTTTTTTTTTTATTATTAAAATATACTTTATTAAATATACAAAAAGAACAACAAAACAACAAAACACAAATACAATATTACAGTACAAAACAACAATATTAAACATACAATCATACACATCAAAACAACAATTCTTAATATATTGTATATTGTAAGATCCTCCTTCCCTCAACATGAGGGAACCATACTTACGTTAATTGGATCTACAAAACCATCAAAAAGACTTATACAAACCCACATACAAACCATTTGTCCCATGAACAATTCTTCTGATTTCTTATTTCTTACTCACTCATACCAACAACAACAACCACAATAAAGAAGGAAAAGAAAAAACAAAAAAAAAACAAAAAACAAAAATAAATAAATAACCAACTTTGACTTCTTCCACCGAACCATTGGAAAATGTTACTCGATTTTCCCTTGTACCCTAAAATACGATTGTTTATTTCATCCTTTTACTGGTATTACCACTTCCTCCTTGCTACTTTAATTTATTTCTATAAACTAATAAAGACTAATTCCTTACTACTTCTATCTCTCAAATAATATAACTCTAAGAAAATAAATAAGTGAATAAATAATAATAATAATAGTAATAAAGTAGTTCAATTATTCTGCATACACCCCCCTACAATAGGAAGTTCTTTCTGAGGTTCAGGTGGAATCTCCTTTCCTGCAGCTTGAATCCATTGCTCCTTGTCCTGGTCTCTGGAGCAGCAGAAAACAAGCCCCATCCTTCCTCTACGTGGCATCCCTTCAAATATTTAAACATGGCTATCCTGTCCCCTCTTAACCTCCTCTTCTGCAGACTAAACATACCCAGCTCTCTAAGTCTATCCTCAGAGGGCTTCAGGGCTTCCAGGCCTCTCACCATTTTGGTCGCCCTCCTCTGGACTTGCTCCAGCTTGTCAATATCCTTCTTGAATTGGGGTGCTCAGAACTGGACACAGTATTCAAGATGAGGTGTACCAAAGCAGAGTAGAGTGGTACCAGTACCTCCCTCGATCTGGACACCAGACTCCTATGGATGCAGCCGAGAATTGCATTGGCTTTCTTGGCTGCCGCATCACACTGCTGACTTATGTTCAGCTTGTGGTCTGTGAAGACTCCTAGATCCCTTTCACACGTCCTGCTATCCAGCCACGTGTCCCCCATCCTATGTTTCTGTATTCCATTTTTTCTACCTAAGTGTAGGACCTTACACTTCTCTCTGTTGAATTTCATTTTGTTCGCCTTGGCCCAGCTCTCCAATCTATCCAGGTCATTTTGAATTTTGATCCTGTCCTCTGGCGTATTAGCAACCCCTCCCAATTTGGTGTCATCTGCAAATTTGATGAGCATGCCCTCTATTCCTTCATCCAAGTCACTGATAAAAATATTGAATAGCGCTGGGCCCAAGACAGAACCCTGTGGCACCCCAGGAATTACTAGTCACCGTCAGTTTTTGCACAGATTGATTTAAATCATCATCATCATCATCATCATCATCATCATCATCATCATCATCATCATCATCTCAGATTGAAGGAAAATACCTCCCAGCAATATCTCAGTATCTCAACCAGATGTCTTGATGCTCCAACATGCTCCAACTGTGCCTCCAACTGTCCCTACGTCCCTCCCCATAGGGCAGAGGGTGTTTTGGGGCCCAAAATGGTGAGTAGAACCTCTCAAACCACAATTAGGAGCTATTGACTATTTTGCAATATTTTGGAGACTTGAGGAGCATCCTTCTCATCTTGTTTTTCTTCTTCTTCCTTTTAGATCTTTAGGTGTTTTCCTTTGGCCTACAGAGGACTTCTTTCAAAGCAGGAAATGGCCAGAGAAAGAAGTCCAGTCGCTTCCTGTTTTGCATGAAAGTCCTGGATAAGCCTGAAAAAGGTGGGAGGGGGGCTCAAAATACCTGAAAGTGTGGCAGGATAACTAGTAGACCCCATTCTTGGTTCTAAATTGAGGTGGTCGTACTTTGGGCATCTCATGAGATGACACGGCTCATTGGAAAAGAGGATAATGGTCAGCAAAGTGGAAGGAGGTAGGAATCAAAATGCCGCGAGTTTGCAAGACCTGAGCTGCTGAAGCCCAGAGACGTTGGAGGCCTCTCATAGATAAGGTCACCATGAGTTGAAAAAGTCCCCCAGTGGGTTTCTGCGGCTGAGCAGGGAAGCGAATCCTGGTTTCTAGGCTCATCATAGTCCAATGCTCAAACTATGACCATCACATCCTAGCTTTCTGTATACATATACAGTCCTCTCTCTACATTCACTAGGGTTAGGGGCACAAGACCTTCACGAATGTGGGAAAACCATGAATAATTCTAGGCTCTCCCAAGACACATTTCACACACACACACAAATTATGATCACCATATTCCACCCATCGTGGATTCCTTGGAGGCCTCAGGGTTCCTTCCCAAGGCAGAAGTGGGGGGCTGGTGGAACTTCCTGCCACCTTCACTGTTGCCCCCCACCATTTTTAAGAGGGACTTACAAGCCTCGTTCTCAGTTTCTAAGTCTCATAAGGCTTGCAGTCCCTATTAAAAATGGCACAGGGGACAGCAAATAATCCATGAATAATCAAATCTGTAAAAGGGAAACTTGCAAATGTGGAGGGCTGACTGTACATATGTACATGCACACATACACACATATACACTTAATGCACAGGCTAATTTCTGACCTGCACAGGCAAAGTGCTGACTCCTTTGGGCAGACTAAGCTGCCTTGAATCCCGTGTGGGCGAAAGGGGGGATATAAATTCAGTAAATAAATAAGTTTCTCCCAGTTGGAAGGAAATTGTGTGAGCTATTCATTCTTGCTGATGAGAAAGAATAATTATAAAGATTATATCGCTACTCCTCTGGCATTGCTAAGCAGCAGAACTACACATCCCAAGAGGAAATGGAGGTGGTCGGAGAAGGACAGCATCACCTATCAGTTGCAGCACAAACAGAAATGCCACACGGGAGCTAAAATACAGAGCTCACTCTCTGCCTCATTCTCTCTCCCTCCCTGCAAGGACTAATCGGCAAAGGTAGCTGCTCACCTCCAGGCAGAGCAACTTGCCCTAGAAAATGCTTCCAACAACAGCCAATCATTCATGATTAATGCCAGCGTCCCCTGGAGAAGACACCACGAGAAAGCTGTTTTTGCAAATGGCAGGCTGGCTAGCTGGGAGGATTGAATTATTTAACTGTCCCGGATGAGCACACAAAGGAGTGTTTGCCTGCTCTTAACATGCAGAAGTGGTTACGTTGCAAAAGCTAATTCCCTGCCCCCAGTCAGTCACACACTCACAACACACAAATACACACCACACACAGGCCACCGTGCCAGTTTGCTGCACTGGTATAATGGCCTGGATTAGGATCACAGAGTTGTTTGTTTTTTTTCCTGGCATCGGTTCTGTGCCCATGACAGCTTGGAGAGAGAGATGGGGCCATAGGGAAATGTTCTGCTCCCGGATTCCCTCCAACTGTGGTAGGAATCTAAATCCTTGACTATTTTATCTGAGCAAGCAAGGAGGAACAACTTCCCTTTTCGGCATGGAAAAGCTGGGGCATTTCTGCAGAGGATAATTCCCTGGAACACAGCAGGGCAGGGAAATACTGCAGGAAAACTGCACAGAAGTTTCTCTGCTTGTTATTCCTTCTGACAAGGTTTCCTGTCAGAAATCCCCCCTTTTTTTTCCAGATAGGAAACAGCCAAAAACATTTGTTCCATATGTAGCACATTGTCACAGGAATGCTGCATGGCTGTCAATCAATTCATTTATCAGCCATCCCAAGTCAGATTAAGAAGCTGCATCCCTATATACCATCAGCAGCCGTGGCTGGTGGATTCCATGTCAGTGGAGTGATGAATCCGGTCCGGGTTTTTGCTAGCTTTAAATCACCATCAACCACAAAACCAACATTATTGTCATCTTCTCCTTCTCCTTCTTTTTTGTCTTTTTCATCTTCTTCTTTGTCATCACCATACTGCTTTCTTCCTAATATTGGAACTCAAGGAGGAGGCTTACAATTTTAAAAAGGAATGTATATTGCTATGGAATTAAACAACAGCTGGCCCTCCACATTTGCAGGTTTGACTTTAATGCATTTGATTATTTGTGAATTTTTACAACCTCTGTCCCCTGTACCTCAAGGGCTTCTTTTCTGGGGGAAACTTCCCTCTCTGATCAGGCCACGCAACCCTTTAAAAAACCTGCCTCTGGTCCTCCTCCTCCACCGCCACCAGCTGGTGTCATAGAATCACAGAATCACTGAAATGTAGAGTTGGAAGTGACCCCAGAGGCCATCCAGTCCAACCCCCTTCTGCCATGCAGGAACACCCTCAAAGCTCTCCCGACAGATGGCCATCCATCCAAAGAAGTTCTTCCTGAGGTTCAGGTGGAATCTCCTCTCCTGCAGCTTGAATCCATTGCTCCTTGTCCTAGTCTCTAGAGCAGCTGAAAACAAGCCCTCTCCTTCCTCTCCATGGCATTCCTTCAAATATTTAACATGGCTGTCTGGCAAGCTAAGGATGGATTGCATAAGGATGGATTGCACCCTGATTTCTCAGCACCACAAACCCTCTCCCAATGCTCCCCACACCCAAGGAAAGAGATGGGAATGAGAAGGAGGAAGTATAAAGTCATCATGCCGCCCCCCACACACAAACACACACATTTGGATATTGGTTTGTGGTTTGATATTGGTTTGTGGTTTGTTCCCTTTTGTGTGTGGGACCTATGCCCCTAACCCTAGTGAATGTGGAGGGCAGACTGTATTTACAATATTAAAACCATTTTATTCTTACAGTTAAAAAGATATAATGCAATGAAAAAGATAAACAAGAATGAAAACCAGCTCAGTTTTAAGGGAGCTCTCCAAGGTCCTGAACCTATTGGGGAGTGTTTTTTGAAAGCCTTGTTTAAAACTGGGAGTGGATTTTCCACTGCACTGAAAGCAGAGACTCCAGCTCTGACAATGACCAGTGGAATAGTCTGGCCACGTCCCCCAAAACTCCCCCCCGAGCCTTCATTTCAGCCCAGCTGAGCTATGGTACTCTTTCCTTCAAAGAACATCAAAGAGTATAATGACCATAAAGGAAACAGGTAAATGTAAACCTGTTCTAATGTCGGAGGGGGAAGTATTGTTAAAAAGCCATTCTAATAAGAATATGCATCTGTGTAGAAACTGATAAGAATTAGAATGATAAACCCAGACAGGCTAAAGACTCATGACCAAAGGCAGCCATTGCAAGGCAGCCTGGCTCCTACAGAGAGCACAAAGAATTCTCTCTAAAGCACTCCCCCCGCCCTCTGCCATGGCAAAATGCTTCTGCATTCACATTAGAAGAGGCACAGTGAGTACACATCGACAGACAGTGCGCCGTGCGGCCAACGGGGTGCCTGATTGACAACAGTGGGTGTTGGAACACGCTGAGCCAGCCCACAAGACGTCAAGATACCAACTGCAGTGAATGGCATCCCCCCTTGTTTTTTCACAAATGCTTACAATCCATAAGACAGAAAAACTCTTTGTCATCTCCTCGCCACACAGTCAGAGTGCTGGAGCTACGTGCAAATAAGAGCACCTCTGATCCATGGGACTTTGAAAGGGCAGGATCGCTCCTAAGAAGAGCTGTGAGCAATTCATCAACTAGCCATCCAGCGACAGTGGGGCTGGCAGCTCTTCCAAACTGGTAGATAGACAATGCAGTAGCCCCGGGATTCCTCCCAGTGCCAGGCAAGGGCAGGGGGTGCCAGCCTTACAGGCTACAGGCCAGGGGGACCTTTGCCAGAGCTAGCCAGCTTCAGAGTAGAAGAATTTCTCCGCCTCTGCAAGGGTGCAGCAATCACAGAATCTTAGGCCATTTCCGCACGAGCCTGTTCTAGCGCTATGATTCCACTTTCAACATCCTTTGGAATCCTGGGGTTTGCAGTTTTGGGAGGGACCGACTGGCCCCTCCCGAAACTGCAAACCCCAGGATTCCATAGGATGTTGAAAGTGGAATCATAGGGCTGTAACAAGCTCGTGTGGAAATGGCCTTAGAGCTGGAAAGAGCCATGAGGGCCATCTAGTCCAACCCCCTTCTGCCACACAACGGAAGCACTCCTCAAAGACACCCACCTCACGTCTGATTAAAGACTTCCAAGGAAAGAGACTCCACCACCCTCTGAAGCGGTGCGTCCCACTGTGGAACAGTTCTTTACTGTGAGATACTCCTTTATTGTAAGAACTGTTCAACAGTGGAACAGACAGCCTCAGACTGCAAGGTGAAGGTGAACGTAAGTACCCAGGGACTGCCGGACCCTGCGTGAGGGGCAAGCAAGGGGGCTTTGTGTCTCGAATTGGAGAAGGAGAGAAACTAATATTGGTCCCTGATGTAACAAGGCCTCCAAAGTGTTATCATGTCCTGTAACGGTCAATAAAACATTTCTGAACGGCACTGAGCTGTGTAAGCCTATGGGTTTCAAGCAGTGGGGGGAATAAGTATTCCCATCTCAGAGGAGGACATCACACAGGGTCCCAGAATCATAGAATCTTAGGGCTGGAGGGGCTGCAAGGCCATCTAGTCCAGCCGCATGCCATGCAGGAAGACACCAACATTTAGACCTTCAAAGGAGGAGAATCAACCTCCCTTGAATGCAGTCCACTGCACTGTTAGATATTCTCCTACAGTCAAGCAGTTCTTCCTAATGGTACTCACCAATGGCTGCTTTTCATCCTGGAGAGAAGTGACTAGTGGGGTGCCACAGGGTTCTGTCCTGGGCCCAGTGCTGTTCAATATTTTTATCAATGACTTGGATGAAGGAATAGAGGGCATGCTCATCAAATTTGCAGATGACACCAAATTGGGAGGGGTTGCTAATACGCCAGAGGACAGGATCCAAATTCAAAATGACCTGGATAGATTGGAGAGCTGGGCCAAGGCGAACAAAATGAAATTCAACAGAGAGAAGCGTAAGGTCCTTCACTTAGGTAGAAAAAATGGAATACAGAAATATAGGATGGGGGACACGTGGCTGGATAGCAGTACGTGTGAAAGGGATCTAGGAGTCTTCATAGACCACAAGCTGGACATGAGTCAGCCATGTGATGCAGCAGCCAAGAAAGCCAATGCAATTCTCGGCTGCATCCATAGGAGTCTGGTGTCTAGATCGAGGGAGGTACTGGTACCACTCTACTCTGCTTTAGATAGACCCCATCTTGAATACTGTGTCCAGTTCTGGGCACCCCAATTCAAGAAGGATATTGACAAGCTGGAGCAAGTCCAGAGGAGGGTGGCCAAAATGGTGAGAGGCCTGGAAGCCCTGAAGCCCTATGAGGAGAGACTTAGAGAGCTGGGTATGTTTAGTCTGCAGAAGAGGAGGTTAAGAGGGGACATGAGAGCCATGTTTAAATATTTGAAAGGATGTGGAGGAGGGAGAGGGCTTGTTTTCCGCTGCTCCAGAGACCAGGACAAGGAGCAATGGATTCAAGCTGTAGGAAAGGAAATTCCACCTGAACCTCAGGAAGAACTTCCTGACGGTGAGGACTGTCCAGCAGTGGAATCTGCTGCCTCAGAGTGTAGTGGAGTCTCCTTCCTTGGAGGTTTTTAAGCAGAGGCTAGATGGCCATCTGTCGGGAGTACTTTGAGGGTGTTCCTGCATGGCAGGGGGTTGGACTGGATGGCCCCTGGGGTCTCTTCCAACTCTACATTTCTATGGTTCTATGATTCTATTCTATGTTTAGGTGAAATCTCTTTCCTTGTAATTTGAATCCATTGCTCAGTGTCCTACTCTCTGGAGCAGCAGAAAACAAGCTTGACATCCTTTCAGACATTTAAACATGGCTATCAACTCCTCTGTCTGTCTTCTCTTCTCCATGCTAAACATACCCAGCCTTTGCAATTGCTTCTCATAAGCCTTGGTTTCCAGGCTTTGACCATTTTGGTCACCTTCCTCTGGACACCTTCCAGCTTGTCTATATCCTTCTTGAACTGTGGTTCCCAGAACTGGACACAGAATTATTCCAGGTGGGGTCTGAGCAAGGCAGAACGGAGTGGGACTGTTACTTTCCTTGATCTGGGCACTCTATTCCTCTTGATACAGTCCAGAATTGCATTATTGTTTTTGTCTGCGGCATTGTGCGGTTGACTCACATTCAGCTTATGGTCTACTAAGACCCCTTAAAACTTTCTCACATGCATGGCTTTCAAGCCAGAAAGCCAGATGGCTTTCAAGCCATCTGATGCTTGTAAGGGGATTCCACCGTAAAGCGTCATTTGTAAAAGGATAGCGGTGTCCTGTCCCCTCATCAGTGGTGTTCTAAGCAGAGGCTGGATGGCCATCTGTTGGGAGAGCTTTGATGTGTGTTCTTGCAACGCAGGGGGTTGGGCTTGATGGCCCCTGGGGTCTCTTCGCACTCTATGATTCCATGATTCTTGCCTTCCTCCTGTTCACCCTGGCTTACTTTTCCAGACATGTATCTGGCTCAACTGCAAATGCGGCGTGTCTGCACTGCTTCCCAGACTCGCCTCCCACGAGCCAAACACTCTGCTGAACGATGCAGCCCATCTGTAAGGCAGGCTGCTGCCCATCTGCTAGCCTTCGGGGCCAGGATGAGGGAAAGCGAACACATAGTGGGGAACGGGGAGAGATTTTTCAAAGGACTGTGAGGTTGCTAGTTTCCCTCTCAGACACGGATGGGGCCAAACAGACATGATGGTGTAGGAAAAGATGCTGAAGAGTGAAGACCAAACTGAGAATATAAATATTAAGGCTTGAGACGTCCTTCCCTGAGAAAATTCAAATGGCACTTTGCAACCCCACCATGTGTTCACAAAATTCCGTTTTTTATCATTCTTCAAGAGCAACACATCGTCAGGCAATGCAACGAGGAGCAGACGGCATCTTCTTGGTCATACGACGGTGGAAGAGAAGGGCCAGATCTCAGAGCATTTGACTGTGAAGGTCATTCAGCTACATCAAGGATGTGGAATGTAATTTTATGCTCACAGTTATGGGAAGGTTGCGCAGCCTTGCCTCACCAGTGGGTTGTGATGCTGCATAATGGAGCACCTATCTGCATGTGGAAGGCACATCCATGCCCAGTGAAACCGCACGCACAGCTTCACTTCCTTGAACCTTGAACTGAACACAGTTGTTTAACATCAAACAAATATGTCCAAAAATGCTTCTGTGGGGAAGCCTACGCAAGTACTTAACATCAGTGGGATTCCAGCTGACACTTAACTGAGGCATTTGGGGCACATTTTCACTTGGAAAATTAAAAATGGGGCACAGGTTTTGGGGGACCATGAGGGGAAAGTTTCAGGGAACCAGATTTTACTTCTATGGATAGTTTTAACTGTATTCAGATGATAGTTTATTTCACTTTATTTATATCCTGCTTTTCTCTCATAAGGGACCCAGAGCAGTTTATACAGGTTGAATATCCCTTATCTGAAATGCTTGGAACGAGAGGTGTTTTTGTCTTTCAGATTTCTTTGGAAGCTCATCAAAGAAAAGCACCAGGCCTGTCCTAGGAGCACGAAAGCCCTGGATACCTTGTACTCCACAAACTTCACTCAGAGTTAAATAGCAGTGTTTATTCACAGCAAACCAAGCAACACCAACTGCTTCATTCGAAGTTGCTGAGACTAAAGCATACATGGTGGTTATACCATTCCATACAAATTTAGGTGTGCAAAGCTGAGATCATAAATTCCACATCATCTCATTTTAGAGAGTTCCCAGGACCACGGTTGTCATCCTGGAGGCTGGAACAAGTCCCTGCCTTCTTATCTGTGAGCATTTCCAGTTCTCACAACACCTTTCAAGGCTTTTCTTCCACTCTGACATCCCACCCTTGACTGGATACGTTGCAGCAGTGAGCAGTAATGCAATTAACCATTTTTAACCTCGAATACAGTACAAGCTTCCAACAGATACATAACTGCAATCAACAATTGGCAATGGAAGCTTGGTAGTGCTCTAGTGGAATCTTGCAAAGCTAGGTGATCAGTTCTAATATACATTCTAACACACATCCGGCAGATACTAGGACAGGAGCTGCACATCCTGACACTAAGCTGACTTGATATTTCCAGCTTTTGTATCTCCCTCAGCCTGAGCATAGCATTCCAGATCAGTGAAAGAGTGAAGAATTTTTGGAGTCAAAGCGTGCAGAAATGAGCCATGAGCGTGTCTGTATCAGCACTCCTTGACCCATCGCTAATCCTAACTGTCTTTCTAAATTAGATGTGGGCAACCGCAGTGGAGCCAATGTTCTGTCCGTGAGTCAAACGGAATGCCAAAAATGATCTCACACACTCCAGGAATGAGCAGGAGGTGACTTCTTTTTCTCGTTTAAAAGGTATTCTTTGATGTCAAACAAAGCAGAGGCGGAGGACGCACTTATTTGAGAGGTGAATTGCTCTTCCTGCAGGTTTCCAAGAAAAGCAATTCACTGTCTTCTTTTGGCCAAAAGAGAAATGGTCTGAATAATCAGGAGAGGAGAGGGCAGCCAAAAGAAAATAGTCTTAGGGGCCACACTCTGGCCCTTTCCGCATGTGGAGGGGAAACAGGGGAAAATGCCCTAAAACGGAGCTTACCGGCAGCTGGGTAAGTCCATCGCCATGCGGAACAGCACGAGCTCACTGCTCCGCAGTCCTCCGGCATCCAAAATGGCAGCTTTGGCGCCCAAAACAGTGGCTTCTGGCTGGTGGAGGCTCTCCGTCAACCGGAGAAGCTCGCCAGGCGGAAGCCCGCCCCCGGCAGATCTGCAGGCACGCACTAGTGCACACCTGCAAATCTGCACCGGAGCGCGGCAATGGAGCTGCATGGGGCTGCGCGCTCCGTGCTTTTTAAAAACCTCTGAAAAGAGGTTTTTAAAAAACATGCCGCACCACCAGTTCTGGTTGCTTCGGAGCGGATTGAGGTGCGGAACTACGAAAAGTAGTCCACCCCAATCCACTCCACGGTGCAGAAGACCTCTGTCGGAGGTCGCTTTGCCCCGTTTTAATACCCCGGTGCGGAAAGGGCCTCTGTCCACCCCTCTTCTAAATGATAGGGTTAGATACAGGATTTATGATAGGTATCTGTAATTTTCATGCCTACTTTGGTGCTAAGCATAAAGGCTTCTTATATATAGAATCATAGAATCATAGAAATGTAGAGTTGGAAGAGACCACAGGGGCCATCCAGTCCAACCCCCTGCCATGCAGGAACACCTTCAAAGCACTCCCGACAGATGGCCATCAAGCCTCTGCTTAAAAACCTCCAAGGAAGGAGCCTCCACTACACTCCGAGGCAGCAGATTCCACTGCCGGACAGCCCTGACTGTCAAGAAGTTCTTCCTGAGGTTCAGGTGGAATCTCCTTTCCTGTAGCTTGAATCCATTGCTCCTTGTCCTGGTCTCTGGAGCAGCAGAAAACAAGCCCTCTCCCTCCTCTACGTGGCATCCCTTCAAATATTTAAACATGGCTCTCATGTCCCCTCTTAACCTTCTCTTCTGCAGACTAAACATACCCAGCTCTCTAAGTCTATCCTCATAGGGCATTGCTTCCAGGCCTCTCACCATTTTGGTCGCCCTCCTCTGGACTTGCTCCAGCTTGTCATATTTCTATATTAATATGTTTGTGGAGCCAACCTGGTGTAGTGATTTGAGGGTTGTGCTACAACTTCGGAGATAAGGGTTCATATCCCTGCTCAGGCACGGAAACCCACTGGGTAACTTTGGGCAAGAGGAAGGCAAAACCAAAACCCTCTGAACAAACCACACCAAGAGAATCTCATGAGGGATTTTCTTTAGGGTCACCATAAATCAGAAATGACTTGAAGGCACACATCAACAAATATATAAAATATATAATATATATATGGTGCAACTTACTTTGGACACATTGTGCAGTGGCATGATTCAGGCCATTTCTGCACTAGCCTGTTATAGCGCGTTGATTCCACTTTCAACATCCTCTGGAATCCTGGGGTTTGCAGTTTCGGGAGGGGCTGGCCGGACTGCAAACCCCAGGATTCCAGAGGATGTTGAAAGTGGAATCATCACGCTATAACAGGCTAGTGAGGAAATGGCCTCAGTAAAACAGTAATAGGAAAAAGAGAAGCCTTGCCAGCAAGTAACAACCACAACCACATCCTGTCCATTTTATACAAGTTCTAGGTGGAGTACAATACATTAGTACTGTCATTATAAACAAATTATCATTCGTAATGGAATCAAACAATATAGCAACAAATTCCAACACACTACAGAGATCTTGACTCCATTTCCCAGACTGGGCTAAGGTGACCCTTAAGATGAAAGTGATTCTGCAAGGAAGAGAAAAACCTATTTCAGCGTTATCAGCCAGTCGGATGGTTCAGAAGGATCTGGTACGTCCCTCCAGAGAAATGGTCCAGGGTAACGTGGAAAAAAGTTTAATTCCCTTTTAGTATGAACTTTTTTATATGTTTTTATTAATGACTTTGTAAATGTTTTAAGCTGCATTGGTTTTAATTTTTTCATAATTTCTGGGTAGGAGGAAAGGTGGGACAGGAATGATTAAATAAGAACACAGTGAGAGATATAAGCCTTTCTAGAGGTTTGCAATGTGAGGACCGAAGTGCTAGTAGGGAGGGAAAGAATCAAAATTCCCAACCCGATTTTCCTTAACATTAACATAGGAGAAGTAAAGATGAATGGGCAGGCAGGTCTGCTTTGGTTAGACCTCACCTGGAATCCTGTGTCCAGTTCTGAGGACTACAATGCTAGAAGGATATGGACAAGCTTGAACATGTCCACGGGAGGGGGATCCGAAATGGTCAGAGGCCTGGAAACTGTGAAGCCCTCTGAGGAGTGGCTTAGTGAGCTCGGTATGTTTAGCCTGGAGAAGAAAAGGTTAAGGAAAGACATGATAACTATGTTTAAATATCTGAGGAGACATCATAGAAATGGAGCAAGCTTGTTTTCTGCTGCTCCAAGGACTAGGACATGGAGCAATGTCTTCAAACTACAGGACAAGAGAGTCCACCTAAAGCTTAGGAAGAACTTCCTGAGATTAGGAGCTATTTTACAGTGGAATATGCTGCCTCAGAGCTTGGTGGAGTTTCCTTCTTTGGAGGATTTTAAACGCAGGCTGGGTGACCATCTGCCAAAGGCAGGGCTTTGATGGTGTCCTCCTGCATGGCAGATGGGGGTGGGACTGGATGGCCCCTGGGGTCTCTTCCAACTCTACGATTCTAAGAATACATTTCTTATCACTTGCCCTCTGTCTAGGTGCTCTACTGAAGAAGAACTACAATCTAATGGCAAGCGACATCACCATAGTCAATCTCCCTTGGGATCAGAAGTTACCACCTCTGGTCGGCTCTCTGGAGATCATCTACACATTTCTCTTTCCTAGAAAAGCCTATTTCTGATGTTTTATGCAAATTGGTGGTGAGTTGAGCAAAACTGCTAACTTTGTGGCTACTTCAGCTCCATCAGAATACATCCCTTCAGCTTTCAGTGACTCCTTATGGAGCTGCCTTCCTCTATTTACATCAGTCTCAATTCAAATCACCAGTCCAGGGACACAATCCTAAATCAAGACCCGCCTGTATAAGATCATAGCCTTAGTGCCACCTTGTGCACCATCTCTCCTCCTATCAGCCCTCTCCTCTCTCAGCAACACACAGAAATGGCCCTTCTTCAGTTTCCATGCAGAAGCATCTGCTCCCAGACCCAGTTCCTTCATCCTTCAGGGCCAACAAGCACACCCTCTGCTCTGGAGTGATCCTGACCACAGTTCCACCATAAAGCATCTCATGTCTTCTTGGCATCTTGAGTGAAAGGCGAGATAGGAAGTATGAGAGAAGACAGTCCTTCTTGAAGAACCAAGGAGAAATATTCTTGGTTGGGTGGACATGTTTAGGGGCTTGGGTAAGTGTGCCTAGGAAGAGGAATTAGACCTATGGCAAAATAAAGAGGAAATTTCAGATAATTTCAGATAAGAACAAGTGCGAAAAAGTAGAAGAAAAACAGAAATAAAACCTCAACAAGAACTGAAAATATGGCCCAAAGTCCTGGTGGTGATATAGCCACACATAACTAGAAGGTACATGTTTGCAGGATCTTATTTTGGATGGGGTACAAAGGACTATTCCCTGCCTCTTCATTGAAAGCCTCTCCTAGCAGCCCAGAAGCCCAGCAGGGTGCTGGTACAGCCACTAAATGAGCAGCGGAAAGGTGATTTAGCAGGGGACTGCCCTCCCATCCCCACTACAGTTCTCCAAAGAGAGAAGAAGAAGACACATGACAGCCTCCTTTCTCTTTTATTATCTCTGGAGAACTGCAGCAGGGATGAGAGACCATTCTTGTGCTCAGTTGCCTCTCTCTCTTCCTCAGTTGCCTCATGGCTATAACAGTGCCCCCTGGGGCTTGTGCCAGGGGGAGATGCAGAGCTGGATTTCGCCCAATCACTTCTGTAGGTACATTGGCTGAAATACCTCTCCATGTTGGAAAATCACTCTTAGATGGGTTTCCTTCCACTGATGAAATGCAGAAGAACAGGTTGCAAGAAGCCCACCCGTACCTTAGATAAGACTACTGGGATGATCTGAGCCAAAGGATCCACCTGTTGATGCTTTTGCTTCTGGTAGGCTCCAGAGGTCTTAACGGGGCTCCTTTACCTGATTGGGGCCATTTCCACACTAAGCTATTATAGCGCGATGATTCCACTTTCAACATCCTATGGAATCCTGGGGTTTGCAGTTTCGGGAGGGGCTGGCCAGCCCCTCCCGAAACTGCAAACCCCAGGATTCCATAGGATGTTGAAAGTGGAATCATAGCACTATAACAGCCTCATGCGGAAATGGCCTGGGGGTTTCCCAGACACTGCACAGATATGACGCCTTGATTCTACTTTAGTTCCTCTGGCTACATCCTGTGGAATCCTGGGGGTGGAAGTAGAGCTCTTCAGCAGAGAAATCTTCCCCCAAAAGACAAATCCCAGGATTCTACAGGGTAGACCCACAGCAGTTAGAATCATAGAATCATAGAAATCTAGAGTTGGAAGAGACCCCAGGGGCCACCCAGTCTAACCCCCTGCCATGCAGGAACACCCTCAAAGCAATCCCAACAGATGGCCATCCAGCCTCTGCTTAAAAACCTCCAAAGAAGGAGACTCCACTACACTTCGAGGCAGCAGATTCCACTGCCGGACAGCCCTGACTGTCAGGAAGTTCTTCCTGAGGTTCAGGTGGAATCTCCTTTCCTGCAGCTTGAATCCATTGCTTCTTGTCCTGGTCTCTGGAGCAGCAGAAAACAAGCCCTCTCCTTCCTCTACGTGGCATCCCTTCAAATATTTAAACATGGCTATCATGTCCCCTCTTAACCTTCTCTTCTGCAGACTAAACATACCCAGCTCTCTAAGCAGTTAAAGAGGTGTCAAAATGCTATGATGGTGGAGTGTGAAAGAGACCAGAGAAAACAATGCCCAAAGCTGTGTGGTAGAAGGCAGGCCCCATTTGCTCTCCTAATGACACTTCTCACAAGGACAGTGGCCACGTTTTAGAAAGGATCCCCTAGGATACCAAGGCTGTTCCCTCCTCCCCTGCTTTTGGCCCCTGGACTCACAGATCAAGAGGGTGGGGGTACTTGTCCTTCTCCTTCACGGGCAGTATGAAGTAGGGGACCTGATGCACCGTCCCGGTGTTGTCCCTATAATGTTCGCGATGCATCTGGGAGAGCTGTGGGTTGAAAACAAGCCTCTCAGAACAGGCGCTGGCACAGTGTAACATCTGGTTTGTTTCTGGGCTGGTCAATTCAAATTCAAAGTGCTGGTCATGATCTATAAGGACCAGACTATAGGAAAGGCCATATCTCCTCGTGCAAACCTGCCAGAGTCTTAAGATCTGCAGGGTGGGACTGGACGGCCCTTGTGGTTTCCTCCAGTTCTAAGGTTTTATGATTCTATCATATAAACATAAATAAAACCATGACCAGACAAGATCACAGTAGCATCATCGCTGCTCCATCTTCTTCCCAGTCCTGAGACTGAAGGCAGTTAACAGAAGACAAGACATATAAAAGTTCACATCACTAAAACAAACAGAAGTTAAAATATTATTGTCATGACTAGTAGGATTACTGTTATTTTCTCCCGTTGCCTGAGTGTACATGGTGCTTTACACGTTGTTGTTTGCCCTTCAGCCAAAAAGCCTCCCAGAGTGGCTAACAAATTGTTAAATTGAGAGTTACCTGTCCTCAGACCTCCAATCTAAATACTCTACTGCTCCAGAGACCAGGACAAGGAGCAATGGATTCAAGCTGCAGGAAAAGAGATTCCACTTGAACCTCAGGAAGAACTTCCTGATGGTCAGAGCTGTCCAGCAGTGGAATCTGCTGCCTGGGAGTGTGGTGGAGTCTCCTCCTTCTTTGGAGGCTGGATGGCCATCTGTCCATGGGAGGGCTTTGAGGTTCCTGCATGGCACGTGGTGGGCTGGAGGGCCCCTGGGGTCTCTATGATTCTATGAGATATGCAAATATTGAAGCCCTCAAAAGCTTTAAGGTTGCCAGTTCGGGATGATCTCAAGATCTGAGATTCCTGGGACAAAACCTGAGACATAATGGACCCTGGAGATGTAAGCAGAGGCTGGATGGCCATCCGTTGGGAATGCTTTGATGGGTGTTCCTGCATAGCAGGGGGGGTTGGACCTGATGGCCCCAAGGTCTCTTCCAATTCTATGATTCTATGATAAGACACACAAGCAAAAGTAGACAGGCGGTGGATTAAGTCCTGTAGATGCTGGCTGCAGAGACCAGGACAAGGAGCAATGGATTCAAGCTGCAGGAAAGGAGATTCCACCTGAACCTCAGGAAGAACTTCCTGACAGTCAGGGCTGTCCAGCAGTGGAATCTGCTGCCTGGGAGTGTGGTGGAGTCTCCTCCTTCTTTGGAGACTGGATGGCCATCTGTCCAAGGGAGTGCTTTCAGGTTCCTGCATGGCACGTGGTTGGACTGGAGGGCCCCTGGGGTCTCTTCCAACTCTATGATTCTATGAGATATGCAAATATTGAAGCCCTCAAAAGCTTTAAGGTTGCCAGTTTGGGCTGATCTCAAGATCTGAGGTTCCTGGGACAAAACCTGAGACCTAATGGACCCTGGAGATGTAAGCAGAGGCTGGATGGCCATCCGTTGGGAATGCTTTGATGGGTGTTCCTGCATAGCAGGGGGGGTTGGACTCGATGGCCCCTGGGGTCTCTTCCCAGTCTATGATTCTACGACAAAACACACATGCAAAAGTAGGCAGGCGGTGGATTAAGTCCTGTAGATGCTGGCTGCTCTTCTCTCCCTCGGAGGCCAGAGCAAGGGCAGCTGGAAGATGGAAAAAGGACTTCTGCTGGGCCAAGGCACGGCGGAGCTGGGAATGGCTGCTCTCTCTTCCCTTAGAGGATACGGCAGCGGCAGTTGGAACAGAGGGAGGGCTTTCGGTGTACAGGGTGTGTCTGTGTGTGTGTGCACAATTTTTAACACACACACACATGTTCACAGCAGTCCAGCCACGCACCCTCCTCCCCAAGAAAAAGGACGAACAAATAAACCAACCATCTGAATAAACAGTGTGTGTTCTCAGCTCATCAGTTTCGGCAACCCACTCTTAATTATTTATAGCGCTTGCAAGTGTTGCAGAATTGCCAAATGTTGGGAAAGAAGAATGACAGTGTGCAGCACCACCCCCTCCCCAATTTGAACAGATAATTAGGTGGAGGGAGTTAAGTTGAGGCCGGCACAGTGGGGTTTCACTCACCCAATTCCTGGTTTCAATAAAGCAGTGTGGCTGCTCACCAGAATTCCCCGTTTGTGGACAAACCTCCATGCTCTGTCCCACTCCCACCCGCCAGAACATTCACAACAGTGCTCAGAAGGTGTGTCTTCTGCCCATGTCCCTAATTATCTCTAGGCACAGATTAAATGCTCAGGGAGCTCCTCTCTAACTCACTGCAAAGGCAGCAAGAGGAATAATGAATTTAGGAATCATAGAATCCTTTTGCAGAAGAGATCCCACAGACCATTGAGTCCAACCCCCTTCTGCCACGCAGGAAGACACCGTCAAAACATCCCCAATGGATGGCCACTTAAAAACCTCCCAAGAAGGAGACTTCACCACACTCTCAAGGCAGCATCTTCCACTGCCGGACAGCTCTGACCCTCAGGAAGTTCTTCCTGAGGCTCAGGTGGAATCTCCTTTCCTGCAGCTTGAATCCATTGCTCCTTGTCCTAGTCTCTGGAGCAGCAGAAAACAGGCTTGCTCCATCCTCCATATGGCATCCTTTCAAATATTTAACCATGGCTATCATGTCACCTCTCAACCTTCTCTTCTCCAGGCTACACATCCCTAGCTCCCTAACCTACTCCTTATAGGGCTTCACGGTTTCCAGGCCTTCTGCTATTTTGGTCGCCCTCCTCTGGACACCTTCCAGCTTGTCATTATCTTTCTTGAACTGTGACGCCCAGAATTGGACATAGTATTCCAGGTGGGGTCTGACCAAAGCCGAACAGAGTGAGACTATCATTTCCCTTGACTTAAACACTATTCCTAGAATCACATTGGCTTTTTTAGCTGCTGCATCACACTTGAGTCATCATTCTTAGTAGATAATTTAGTAGACTGCTTCTGTACTTTGAGCTCACTTTGCAGCAGTTGAAAAAAGCTGAGGACAAAGGGAAAAAGTGGGAGAAGGAGAGATTTTAAAAGCTGCTGACATTTTAAAAGCTGCTGAAAAAGTGGGATGACAGAGGATTAATGAGGACTGTCCTTGCCAAATCAGGACATATGGACACTGCCTTAGGTACTAGTCAAATTGGCTGGGGATTCTGGGAGTCACAGTCCTAGAAAGAAACTTTCCAAAGCTCTTCATGCCTCGAACTCAGTGATTCTCGCAATGACGCCAAATACGCAGGAAAGGACGTGTCCCACTAAGCCCTCTTACCTTGTAGAACTCCTTGAGTTCCTGTGAGCGATTAAAATCCAGATTGAAGCGGGAATAACTGGGAGTGTGGAGCCACCGCTCCCAGCCGATGGACCTGGCCCCCAGCACCAAGCCTGGATCCCGGGAGAAGAGAGTGGGAAACTGGCCCCCTTTGCTGTAGGGGCTGCAGCTGGTTTCCATAGCCTTGCTTCGGAAATCTTGGAAATATTTCATGGTGGTGTTTCCATAAGTGTCGCCAAAGGAGTAAACGATGTTGGGGACATGCCCACGATACCTGGAGAAGCGGAGGGCAAAAAGGGGGAGACGGGTGAGACTTGGAAAGCAGAGAATAAATCACGTCAGTTCTTTTTAATTGCTTTGATCATGCCGTTAATGAGCAAAACGCTTTCCAATTATTATCTTAATTGTCCCCAAACCAACCAGAGGTAACAATGACTGCGATGCCAGCTTTTGCAGATGCAGAAAAGAAGTTAAGAAATGCTTCCAATGTTACTTGTGGAGCTGATGCGACAACAAAAGGAATTTCTTTGCTCAAACAATGACATTCCTCTTTCCAGAATTAGCAGAGGGATAAGTTAAGAATGAGACCCCGTGTTATGCATTTTGAATGCTGGATTACAAGGCTGAAGAGCAAGGTTTGATTCCCTGCTCAGCAATGAAAATCCACTGGGTGATCTTAGACAAGGCACATTCTCTCAGCCTCAGAGAGCAGAAAAAGCAAATCCTACCTCTGAGCAAATCTTGCCAAGAAAACCCTATAAGTCACATTCTCTCAGCCTCAGGGAGAGGCAAAAGCAAATCCTACCTTTGAGCAAATCTTGCCAAGAAAACCCTGCAAGTCACATTCTCTCAGCCTCAGAGAAGGCAAAAGCAAATCCTACCTCTGAGCAAATCTTACCAAGAAAACCCTGCAAGTCACATTCTCTCAGCCTCAGAGAAGGCAAAAGCAAATCCTACCTGAGCAAATCTTGCCAAGAAAACCCTGCAAGTCACATTCTCTCAGCCTCAGAGAAGGCAAAAGCAAATCCTACCTCTGAGCAAATCTTACCAAGAAAACCCTGCAAGTCACATTCTCTCAGCCTCAGAGAAGGCAAAAGCAAATCCTACCTCTGAGCAAATCTTACCAAGAAAACCCTGCAAGTCACATTCTCTCAGCCTCAGAGAAGGCAAAAGCAAATCCTACCTGAGCAAATCTTGCCAAGAAAACCCTGCAAGTCACATTCTCTCAGCCTCAGAGAAGGCAAAAGCAAATCCTACCTCTGAGCAAATCTTACCAAGAAAACCCTGCAAGTCACATTCTCTCAGCCTCAGAGAAGGCAAAAGTAAATCCTACCTGAGCAAATCTTGCCAAGAAAACCCTGCAAGTCACATTCTCTCAGCCTCAGAGAAGGCAAAAGCAAATCCTACCTCTGAGCAAATCTTACCAAGAAAACCCTGCAAGTCACATTCTCTCAGCCTCAGAGAAGGCAAAAGTAAATCCTACCTGAGCAAATCTTGCCAAGAAAACCCTGCAAGTCACATTCTCTCAGCCTCAGAGAAGGCAAAAGTAAATCCTACCTGAGCAAATCTTGCCAAGAAAACCCTGCAAGTCACATTCTCTCAGCCTCAGAGAAGGCAAAAGTAAATCCTACCTGAGCAAATCTTGCCAAGAAAACCCTGCAAGTCACATTCTCTCAGCCTCAGAGAAGGCAAAAGTAAATCCTACCTGAGCAAATCTTGCCAAGAAAACCCTGCAAGTCACATTCTCTCAGCCTCAGAGAAGGCAAAAGCAAATCCTACCTTTGAGCAAATCTTGTCAGGAAAACTCTGCAGTAGGTTTGCTTTAGGGAAACTGTAAGTCAGAAATAATGTGAAGGCACACAAGAAAAAATTAATAATTGTTTGGAACTGATGAGGGGGTTGACAGACTGCTCCTATTCCAAAACTTTTGTGCAAAACACAAAGAAAACACAAATGCTTTTGGCAGTTGCTACCCTGGACTAGGACTAATTCCAGGGTAATTCCTAGAATCCTCGAGTTGGAAGAGACCTCCTGGGCCATCAGGTCCAACTTTCCGTTCAATGCAGAATCGCCAGCTCCAGCATCCCCAGTAGGTAGTTTGCTGAAGAAGTCCAGGAACGGAGACTCCATCACCTCTCTGGGCAATGGGTTCCACTGTCAAGAAGTTCCTTCTGAGGCTCCATCGAAATCTACCCTCCTGTAACTTAAAACCATTAGACCTGGTCCTACCTGCTGGGGCAACAGAGAATAAATCTGCCCCCTCCTCTCTGCGGCGGCCCTTGAGGAATTTAAAGAATACAATCATGTTGCGCCTTTTCTGAATCTGCTTCAATTTGTCTATATCCCTCTTAAAATGAGGCACCCAAAACCAATCACGGTACTTAAAATGAGGCCTGACCAGGAGAGAATATAGTGGGACAATTACTTCCCTTGATTTGGAAACTATGCTGAAGAGGGAAAATGCATTCAGAAGTATTCAATTAAAAAAAAAAATCATTCTTGTAGTCTGCAGGCATGTGGACATGATTATCTGGTTCCCTAAGTAAGCATGGGTAACAGCACTGTTTGTAGATTTGCTTTGCACATAAATAATGGCCTTCCTAAATCTGCTTGTCTGTACTCCGCATAATAAAGTGTTTTCAATCTGTAATAATTAGAGTAATAAAGAGAAAGGCTGCAGTATGCTTAGATGGCACAATTGAAGTAGTTATGCTTAAATTGCTAAAAGAATTCAGCATAAAAGGGGGGGGGAATAAAGTGGGTCAGTCTAGATGACCTCTGGGTGCAAGGGAAGAGCAGTTAATTTTCTCTGCAGTTGAAGTCTCTCTCTGTGTACGAAAGGAATACAATGGTACCCTGTGAGACAGAATGTTAGGGAGGATGGAATGTGCCTCGCTATGCTTTGCAACATTTGGAAGATGACGCTGGAGAATGGTGGGAACCATTTGTACGTGTCAGTTTTCTTTTCTTGACCATGTGATGTATTTGTATTGGAGATGTATAAATTGCTCTGAATGTAAGGAGGCGAGGCCCAGACTTTTGAGAAAGGATCTCACTGGGACATTGTGCACAAATAAATCTTTTTTTCTAAAACCGTGGGTCTCTATCTCAGTTCTGCAACAATGCCTCTATTAATGCAGGCTAAGATGGCATTTGCCTTCTTTGCTGCAGCGCCACACTGTTGGCTCATGTTCCATTTGTGCTCAAGAATAATCCCAAATAATCTCATTATTGCCACGGACCAGGGGTGAAGCTCAAATCGCTTCCCCATCCCTCTCCTTTTGGATGAGGGGAAGGAAGGCATGAGATTATCAATGGGGTTACTGCTTTGATAGTGTGGGTTGCAGTGGCAAGTAGGCAGACACATCATGCACAAAATCCTACAATTGTAAGGGACGTCTAACCCCTGACAGCGCAGGAATCCACAGCTGTGAAGGATCCACCGGATGAGGAGAATGGGAGAGATCTGTTTGTGGAGAACGCAAGGGTGCCATCTGCTTGTTTCCAGCAATTCTGCTTCTGTTTTGCTTTATTTTTGCCTTCAGAAAGTCTGGAATATTCCTGGCTGGGGGCGATTTTGGGAAAGATAGTCCAAAAAACCCCAATTTTCTCCAGCCCAGCAGGAGTACTCCTGAGCATATGCAGGGGTTATTTCCCCACTTCCGATTCACAGCACCTCTTTAAACAGAAAAAGTCCAACAATGATAAAAGCGAAGAAACTAGGAAGAGTGACTTTTGGACTGCAACTCCCAGAATCCCCCAGTTGGCACACGGCTAATATGTGAATTGTATGGTCGCCATTCTGAGGGAGCAGATTCTGGAAGATTTAATCCCAAAGCAAACCATAAGCTCTGAGTGTCTCTGAGCATGTGCAGAGTGCTACTTTCTCCCTCTTTTTGCTTTCCTCCCTTCTGTACTCACCACTATTTCTCTCAAAAGTGCACAAATAAAGCAGCTCACTAATCTTCCTAAAACATTTTGTCAACATAAGATTCCCTCACCCCTCCTCCTCCCCAAAAAAACCCCTCACTTTTACCCCCACCCCACGCCCCGACTTTTTAGGAAGGGTCGCCCCACCAACCCGGGCATGAGCCCCGGCGGCACGTAGACCGCGTTGTTCTGCGTTAAGAGGGTCCCGGCGCTGCGCGTGGCCATCGTGGCGAGAGACCGGCGGAAGAGCGAGGTCGTCGGGCTGCCCACTCAAGCGAGCTCGGGGCTTCAAGTCCTGCCTGCTTTTGACTAGGCCGCGGCTGTCACAAAGCCGTCGCCATGGTGACCAGGTAAGCCTAGGCGGGAGGGAGGGAGGGAGGGAGGGAGGGACGAGGGAGCCTGTTTGAGCTGCGCAGGCGCAGACAGAACGGCTCTGTCCTCTCCGTTCGCGCCAGAGCGAGAGGAGCTTATGGAGCGGGAGGGGGAGATACACGCACACGTGTCCGTTCGTTCACACGTGCTAATCCGTGCACAGTCCTATACGTGCACGAATCTGGCAGAATGTTTCTGCAGCAGCTTATGTCGAAGGCAAAATGTGTAAATTAGTTATTTGTACGCTTGAAGTAAAGCTTTGTATCCAGTGGCATTTAATTTGATGATGTTTAATTAAAAACAGTCCCCACATTTCTAGCCTTGCAATGGAGCATTTACAAATAGGCATTAAAAAAAAAAACTATGGTAAAATCCTGCAACACACCAACACTTGATGAATTTACAAAAAGAAGATGCACGGACAAGGAAGCCTTTCTATGCACGCACATTTTGCATGCTCCACGCCTCCCCTTTGGTGCCTCTCGAGCTGCAAAAAAATTCACCCTCAACGTGGACCCATCGTTGTTGTTGTTCAATGTCACAAAGGCGACTCTGACGCACGGTGCCGCTCTGAATAAGAGATTTCCTCTTTTTCGCGCTGTACAGGTGTGCAAAGGCTTTGCTATAATCTATGAAAGACGGGCTGGTTTCCTCCGCAATCCTGGGAGGCTCCCCGCTGTCCCGCGTAGGCTTGCAGCGCGGTCCCCGGGGACCCTTCCTTTCCTGAGCCCGGCTGAGAGGGCCGGCTTTCCTTCCTCCGTCCGGGCCACAAAGGCCGCTTGTCCACTGCTGAGCATCCTTTGGGTTGCCGGAGAGATTAAGGCTTGGACACATCACACCCTCCAGCATTTCAGAAAGGAAGGAGTTCACAGGAAGACTGACCCGGAGGTCCGTGTCCATAGCAGAGGAGGACTGCCCGGAAACCTCTCCTTCTTCCGAGGATGCCGCGAGAACAGGCTCACCGGCGGCAGGGTGGTGGATACGGGCTAGTATCTTGGTTGGTATAAAAGACGATGGCTAGTATATTGGTTGGTATAAAAGATGTTGGCTAGTATATTGGTTGTTATAAAAGACGATGGCTAGTATATTGGTTGGTATAAAAGAGGATGGCTAGCATATTGGTTGGTATAAAAGAGGATGGCTAGCATATTGGTTGGTATAAAAGAGGATGGCTAGTATATTGGTTGGTATAAAAGATGTTGGCTAGTATATTGGTTGTTATAAAAGACGATGGCTAGTATATTGGTTGGTATAAAAGAGGATGGCTAGCATATTGGTTGGTATAAAAGATGATGGCTAGTATATTGGTTGTTATAAAAGACGATGGCTAGTATATTGGTTGGTATAAAAGATGTTGGCTAGTATATTGGTTGGTATAAAAGAGGATGGCTAGCATATTGGTTGGTATAAAAGATGATGGCTAGTATATTGGTTGTTATAAAAGACGATGGCTAGTATATTGGTTGGTATAAAAGATGTTGGCTAGTATATTGGTTGGTATAAAAGATGATGGCTAGTTTATTGGTTGGCATAAAAGATGATGGCTAGTATATTGGTTGGTATAAAAGACGATGCCTAGTATATTGGTTGGTATAAAAGACGATGGCTAGTATATTGGTTGGTATAAAAGACGATGGCCAGTATATTGGTTGGTATAAAAGATGTTGGCTAGTATATTGGTTGGTATAAAAGACGATGGCTAGTATATTGGTTGGTATAAAAGACGATGGCTAGTATATTGGTTGGTATAAAAGACGATGGCTAGTATATTGGTTGGTATAAAAGACGATGGCTAGTATATTGGTTGGTATAAAAGACGATGGCTAGTATATTGGTTGGTATAAAAGACGATGCCTAGTATATTGGTTGGTATAAAAGACGATGGCTAGTATATTGGTTGGTATAAAAGACGATGGCCAGTATATTGGTTGGTATAAAAGATGTTGGCTAGTATATTGGTTGGTATAAAAGACGATGGCTAGTATATTGGTTGGTATAAAAGACGATGGCTAGTATATTGGTTGGTATAAAAGACGATGGCTAGTGTATTGGTTATTATATTGGTTATTATCTTGGTTAGTATAAAAGATATTGGTTAGTATATTGGTTATTATATTGGTTAGTATATTGGTTAGTATAAAAGATGTTTCTATGGATAAAGGTTTATTGTTGTTGTTATTGTTGTTTTTATCATGTGCATTTAAACCCTGCTTTATCACCCAAAACTGAGACTTAAAGCAGCTCACAATTTAAAAAACAAATGAAATTATTATTGTTGTTTATTATTATTATTATTATTATTATTATTATTATTATTATTATTATTATTATTTATTTGTATCCCACCTCTCCATATGAATTGAGGCGGCGAACAACTTACAAATAACATGTATTTCGAAATAGAATTAAACTATTTACCGTATTAAAACAATTATATCTCAATGAAATTTTAAAAAGATTTTAAAGAAAAACAACTAAAACAGTACAGCATCCTCTAGCCTGTTCTTAAAGGTTTTCTGTATTAAAATGGCTGCCTGCATAAAAAAGGTAATAAGTATTATTATTATTATTATTATTATTATTAAGGCCTGTGAGAGGAAGGAGAACAAGGTGGGGCCTATTCTGGCCTCCTTGAAAAGGGGGTTCCAGGCCATTTCTGCACGAGACTGTTATAGTGCGATGATTCCATTTTCAACCTCCTATGGAATCCTGGGGTTTGCAGTTCGGGGAGGGGCCAGCCGGCCCCTCCGGGAACTGCAAACCCCAGGTTCCAGAGGAGGTTGAAAGTGGAATCATCGCGCTGTAGCAGCCTAGTGCGGAAATGGCCAAAGTCTTTCTGTCTATCAGGAAATACATATATCCTGCCAGATGTCATAAACTTCAGGGATCTTCCAAGTGGCCCTAAACAAACATAAAACAGTGCATTGCAAAGCGTAATCCCACTGCACCCGTTAAGAGCCCCATTATCTCTTTCCCCTCTTAGAATCATAGAATCATAGAATCATAGAAATGTAAAGTTGGAAGGGACCCCAGGGGCCATCCAGTCCAACCCCCTGCCATGCAGGAACACCCTCAAAGCACTCCCGACAGATGGCCATCCAGCTTCTGCTTAAAAACCTCCAAAGAAGGAGACTCCACTACACTCCGAGGCAACAGATTCCACTGCCGGACAGCCCTGACTCTCAGGAAGTTCTTCCTGAGGTTCAGGTGGAATCGCCTTTCCTGCAGCTTGAATCCATTGCTCCTTGTCCTGGTCTCTGGAGCAGCAGAAAACAAGCCCCCTCCTTCCTCTACGTGGCATCCCTTCAAATATTGAAACATGGCTCTCACGTCCCCTCTTAACCTTCTCTTCTGCAGACTAAACAGACCCAGCTCCCTAAGTCTATCCTCATAGGGCTTCATGGCTTCCAGGCCTCTCACCATCTTGGTTGCCCTCCTCTGGACTTGCTCCAGCTTGTCAATATCCTTCTTGAATTGGGGTGCCCAGAACTGGACACAGGATTCAAGATGGGGTCTAACCAAAGCAGAGTAGAGTGGTACCAGTACCTCCCTCGATCTAGACACCAGACTCCTATTGATGCAGCTGAGAATTGCATTGGCTTTCTTGGCTGCCGCATCACACTCCTGGCTCATGTTCAGCTTGTGGTCTATGAAGACTCCTAGATCCCTTTCACACGTACTGCTTTCCAGCCACGTGTCCCCCATCCTATATTTCTGTATTCCATTTTTTCTACCTAAGTGCAGGACCTTATACTTCTCTCTGTTGAATTTCATTTTGTTCGCCTTGGCCCAGCTCTCCAATCTGTCCAGGTCATTTTGAATTTGGATCCTGTCCTCTGGCGTATTAGCAACCCCTCCCAATTTGGTGTCATCTGCAAATTTGATGAGCATGACCTCTATTCCTTCATCCAAGTCACTGATAAAAGTATTGAACAGCACTGGCCCTAGGACAGAACCCTGTGGCTCCCCACTAGTCACTTCTCTCCAGGATGAAAAGCAGCCATTCGTGATCACCCTTTGGGTTCGGTCGGTCAACCAATTACAAATCCAACTCACAGTCGCCCTGCCCAGCCCACATTTTACCAGCTTCTTTGCAAGAATGTCGTGGGGAACTTTGTCATCTTCGGTCATCGATCATTTCTGCATCTCAGAAAACCTTACATGAATATTTCACAGCACATAGCAGGGAGCGATATCTCGTTTACTTCTATAAATTAAAGGAAACCGTCAGCCCGGATCGCTGGTAGTCCTTTTCGTGCCACATCGGGGTGAACTTTATACCTGTGGCTGATTCCACCTGTCTGATCGTTGGCCAAAAAAAGGGAACAGTTTTAAACTCTGGGCCTTTCCGCACTACAGTGTTAAACTGCTGTTATTCCACTTTCAACGCCCTGTGGAATTCTGGGGTTTGTAGTTTATTGAGACCAAAGAGCTCTTTGGCTGAGCATTCGAAGTGCCCTTCCCTAAACTACAAACCCCAGAATTCCATAGGAAGTTGATAGTGGAATAGCAGCACTTTAACACTGTAGTGCGGAAACGGTGTATGTGCTATTATTCCACGTTCAACCCCCTATGGAATCCTGGGATTTGCAGTTTAGGGAGGGGCCTTTAGAATCCTCAGCCAGGGAGCTCTTTGTCCTTAGTAAACTACAAATCCCAGGACTCCACGGGAGGCTGAAAGTGGAATAATAGCTCTATAAAAGCGTAGTGCGGAAAGTCCTTCTGACTCTAAGAGCTTGTTGTTAAAAGCACCAGCTTAACACCAGGAAAGCCTCATTATGAAGACAGATTGTACCTGGATGTATTCTCACCCTTTTTTCCCCTATAAGACATTGGGCTTCTTTTATTTTGTATTAATGTTATTGCAGATTATTTTAACAGGCATGATTCTGAGACAGCGGGGGTATGCAGACTTTCTAAGCAGACCTCATGTTTTTGACCCTTGTTATACACCCATTATACCCAAAAACCATGTCCTGAGAACCTAATTATTTTATATCAAAAATAGTGAGTTGTAGAGATACTGGAAGGACATGTAGGTAGAAAATGCTCTGTTTTCTGTCATACATTCTGGAGGTATCTGGCAAACTGGCGCACGGAAACTTGAAAGGATGCTCAGCAGCCATCAGGAAGACAATAAAGAAGGCTGTCTTCCTGGAATGTGACTCTTTGGAGCAGGCATGCAGTTCCGGAGAGAGAGATACTGATCCGGCAGGAAACTACAAGAATGGTTGGGTGTATTTTCTTTGTACTACAAGGAAAACGATCCATCTTCATAAAAAGATGGGACCACATGGCTTCCCGGGACTTCTGGTCAACAATATAACTAGACACAGTTTCTGATTCTTTCTGGGGCCCTTTTCGCATGTTACCTGTTTGCGCGACGGGGGAGGGCGTCTCGCGTGAGAAGCCTCCTCCGAAACACTACCACTTCCCCCTCCTTCCTACTGCAGGGCGCTTCATATTTGCGTGACCGTTGCGCTAGCGCCCCACCCCTTCCTTCCGCAGCGCAGTATGGGAGTTGTAGGCTGCGCTGGGGGAAGGAAGCACGACCCGCCCAGCTTGCCGACGCACCGCACGGCCGGTAAGTGCGCGAGGGTGCTGCGAGCATTGCGTGAGCACGGGGTATTTTCAGCTTAAAGCCGAAAATAAAAAAAATGCACCCGCGCCCCGCTTCAGCCTCGTGAGCGCCACGTAAGTGGGAGTGCGTCAGACGGAGCGACGCTCCCATTTGCGCGGCGCTCAAGGGGCGCTAGGAAAAAAACATGCAAAAAGGGCCTGTTTCGGAGTTTGAAGGAGTTCTGTTGGGATGATGCATTTGGAGATTTGAGAGTTTCAGTCAGAATTTCTTTCAGATCTGCAAAAACAATGAAGCTGGTAAACAGCTCACATTTACACAGGAATACAGGAATACCTGGCCGCATTGGATGAATTCAAGTCTCCAGGGCCAGATGAATTGCATCCTAGGATATTAAAAGAGCTGGCAGAGGTCATTTCGGAACCGCTTGCTATAATTTTTGAGAAATCTTGGAGGACAGGAGAAGTTCCAGCAGACTGGAAGAGAGCAAACGTTATCCCCGTCTTCAAGAAGGGAAAAAAAGAGGACCCAAATAATTATCGCCCAGTCAGCCTGACATCGGTACCCGGAAAGATCCTGGAGCAGATCATTAAGCGTTCAGTTTCTAATCATTTAGAAAACAACACGGTAATCACGAAAAGTCAACATGGATTTCTCAAAAATAAGTCATGCCAGACCAATCTTATCTCTTTCTATGATAGAGTTACTAGCTTGATAGATGAAGGGAGTGCTGTGGATGTAGCATATCTCGATTTCAGTAAGGCCTTTGACAAAGTTCCCCATGACATTCTTGCAACGAAGCTGGTAAAATGGGGGCTGGACAGGGCTACTGTGAGTTGGATTTGTAATGGGTTGACCGACCGAACCCAAAGGGTGATCACGAATGGCTGCTTTTCATCCTGGAGAGAAGTGACTAGTGGGGAGCCACAGGGTTCTGTCCTGGGCCCAGTGCTGTTCAACATTTTTATCAATGACTTGGATGAAGGAATAGAGGGCATGCTCATCAAATTTGCAGATGACACCAAATTGGGAGGGGTTGCTAATACGCCAGAGGACAGGATCCAAATTCAAAATGACCTGGATAGATTGGAGAGCTGGGCCAGGGCGAACAAAATGAAATTCAACAGAGGGAAGTGCAAGGTCCTACACTTAGGCAGAAATAATGGAATAAAGAAATATAGGATGGGGGACACGTGGCTGGAAAGCAGTACGTGTGAAAGGGATCTAGGAGTCTTCATAGACCACAAGCTGGACATGAGTCAGCAGTGTGATGCGGCAGCCAAGAAAGCCAATGCAATTCTCGACTGCATCAATAGGAGTCTGGTGTCTAGATCGAGGGAGGTACTGGTACCACTCTACTCTGCTCTGGTTAGACCCCATCTTGAATACTGTGTCCAGTTCTGGGCACCCCAATTCAAGAAGGATATTGACAAGCTGGAGCAAGTCCAGAGGAGGGCGACCAAAATGGTGAGAGGCCTGGAAGCCATGAAGCCCTATGAGGATAGACTTAGAGAGCTGGGTCTGTTTAGTCTGCAGAAGAGGAGGTTAAGAGGGGACAGGAAAGCCATGTTTAAATATTTGAAGGGATGCCACGTAGAGGAAGGATGGGGCTTGTTTTCTGCTGCTCCAGAGACCAGGACAAGGAGCAATGTATTCAAGCTGCAGGAAAGGAGATTCCACCTGAACCTGAGGAAGAACTTCCTGAGAGTCAGGGCTGTCCGGCAGTGGAATCTGCTGCCTCGGAGTGTAGTCTCCTTCCTTGGAGGTTTCTGAGCAGAGGCTTGATGGCCATCTGTCAGGAGTGCTTTGAGGGTGTTCCTGCATGGCAGAAGGGGGTTGGACTGGATGGCCCCTGGGGTCTCTTCCAACTCTGAATTTCTATGATTCTATGATTCTATGATTCTATGATACACCACAATGGAGCTTGCAGACTCCCCTCAGCCTTTGCAGGAGTGGCAGAGATCATCTTTTCTCCCAGCTGAAGGATTCTGGATGGGTATCGTATTGAATCAAACCCTTTCTGTCTCTTTCTCCCTCTTAATTTTCATCTCTTTCTAACTTTTTATAGTCTTGTATGCTTGCAGAGTGAGTGCAGCTGAGTGATTGTATGAATTTTAACTTTCTATAGTCTTGTATACTTGTTATAGTGAATGCAGCTGAGTTATTGTAGGGACTTTACCTCTGTGATGATGATGATGATGATGATGATGATGATGATGATGATGATAATAATAATAATAATAATATTAATAATATTTATTTATTTGTATCCCGCCTCTCCACATGGATCGAGGCGGCGAACAACATGAAATACATTATACATTACAAATAGCATGCATTTCTATACCGCTTATCAGCTAAGTGCTCTCCAAGCAGTTTACAATGTGCTTTTAGCTAATTGCCCCCAACAAGCTGGGTACTCATTTTACCGACCTGCAGAAGGATGGAAGGCTGAGTCAACCTGGAGCCCAGCAGGATCGAACTCACAACCTTGTGGCTGCAGTACTGGCATTTAATTTGTGTGGTTTTTGACTGGACCTGACCCCGTAAAAATTGGGTTAAAGATCCTTTGAATACCCTGCCCTCTTTGCATAGCTAAAGCAGTGCAGAGCTAATTTTTCCCCACAAGAGACAAATTTTGACCGCTTTTGGGAATCCTTTAAAGGAGTCCCATCAAACAGGGTAACACCCTACACATTCACCATCTACCATCCACTGTATAATCATTTTTAATTTAATACTTTTTAATTTTAAAGAAGTGAAGGGACTGAAACTGGCAAAATATAACAGCTGGATTGGCATTCTTCCAACATCTGTAACCCATATAGTAAACCCATTTTGAAAGTGAGAGTTCTATCAGTGTATTGTTTTTAATTCTATTGAGGGTTTTAATCTTAAAAAATAACATTGTTTTGCATATTTGATTGATTAGCAGCTTTTAATTATGTCTGCTTCAGTTTTTTTGGAAGTGACTTGAAGTCCCAGGACTGGGGAAAATGCAAGAAAATATTCATTTACATGTTCAAATGCAGAATGTAGTGGGGACTTGGCATGAAAGTAAAGCCATTTTGGATGTTGATCTTTCAAAGAGCTATCGCGGGTCCTTGAACCTTCTCCCCCAGAAAAACTCTTGTGAAGGAATCCTAGTAGACCCCAAGATTAACATGAGTCAGCAGTGTGACGCAGCAACTAAAAAGGCCAATGCGATTCTCGGCTGCATCTATAGGAATATAGTATCTAGATTGAGGGAAGTGATAGTCCCATTCTATTCGGCTTTGGTCAGACCTCACATGGAATCCTGTGTCTGTTTGGGGGCACCACAATTCAAGAAAGATATTGATAGACTGGAAGGTGTCCAGAGGAGGGTGACCAAAATGGCAGAAGGCCTGGAAACCATGAAGCCTTCTCGGGAGTGGCTGAGGGAGCTGGGGATGTTTAGCCTGGAGAAGAGAAGGTTAAGAGGGGACATGAGAGACATGTTTCAATATCTGAGGGGATGTCATGTTGAAGAAGATAGAGCAAGACTGTTTTCTGCTGCTCTGGACACCAGGATACGGAGCAATGGCTTCAAACTATGGGAAAGGAGGTTCCACCTAAATATGAGGAAGAACTTTCTGATGGTAAGGGCAGATCGACAGTGGAATAAGAAAGGTACCCGAGAGTGTGATGGAATCTGCTTCTGTGGAGGTCTTTAAACAGAGGCGGGCGGGAAGAAACAATCCAAGCACACCTTACACATTCCCCTCCAGCCTCTGTTTCAAAACCTCCAAAGAAGGAGGAGACTCCACCACACTCCACGGAGGCAGCTCTTGCCATCAGGAATGTTTGGGTGGAATCTACTTTCTTGTCATTTGAAGCCGTTGGACTCTCTATTAATTTATTTTTCATAGCCTAACTGGCATTATGTACCTGGTGTTGCCCGGGATTTTATTTTCTCACAGGTAATACTTGTTAGAAAGATTGGAGATCCTGTTTCTGTAATTCCCCAAACTGTCTTGTCCAGTACCTGTAGCTTTTCCCCATAGTCCCCAATCTATCTGTATTCAGAGTTATTAACATACCCTGCCCTCCTCCTTGCTGCTAGGCCTCATCTCCATAGGAACTGGCCTATTCAGAGCTCTCTGGCTGAGAATTCTAAAGGCCCCTCCCTAGACTGCAAACCTCAGGATTCCATAGAATCTTCCCAAGCAACCAATCATATGAGGTCTTCACCTGACACAGACAAATAAACTTTGACTTTTATATATTAGATAATTCAACTGGCTTGGGTGTTATGCACTACAGTCTTTGGGTGGGTGGTATGGGTAACCCTCTGCTCCTCTGCCTCAGGCAGCAAAATGTCTTGGGCCACTCCTGACCATGATTACATTTTTTCAAAAGAGTTGCAAGAAGGAATCCATCCTGACTCATTTTCTAGCAGAATTTTCTGAGGCTTCCCGGGAGCGTTGGGAGAAATTCACTGTGGGTGCTTGTCTTAGGTGACACTGAACACATCCAGGTGCCCTTTGCATGAAAGCCAAAAACTTTTCCACATCCCACAGTTCCTCCTCTGCTGCCAAAAAGAAAGAATTCCGTGGGAGGCAATGGCATAGAAGTGAAATGACACATTGACACTCCAATTAGGGGCTCCTGCCTGGAGGGCAGATGGCTCATGCCCCCAATTTGCATGAAAAAGCCGGGATGGTTGCAAAGCAAGAATTGTCTTGCTACGACGGGGAGGGACCATGCTTGATTACATGTATTTGTAAGTATGCTTTATATTATATTGTATTTTATTTGGATTTCACCTGGGTAATTTGTTTTGCAATTGTATAGCTTTATTATTCCTTTTTTCCCTTGGTGTTTGTGTGTATATACGTATGTTTTGGCCAGTGTTGTGTAGTGATTTGAGCACTGGAGTATGAACCTGGAGATCAGGGGGTCAATTCTCCGCTTGGCCATGGAAGCCCACCGAGTGACCTTGGGTGTGTCACATCCTCTCAGCCCCAGATAGGTATGTGTTAGGGTCACCATAAGTCGGGAGCAACTTCAAGGCACACACCAACAAATGCCTTTGGCAGTGTTACTTCCGCCATGGCACTGTAGGTGAGGACCCCCAGATATCATTTTGATATCAACCAATTCGGCCTTAGCTTGACCTTTTTCCAGCCACCCCACTCCACGTGTTTGCGAGGTTCTCCGGACAGGCATGGACAGAGTGTGGCCGCTAGTGGTTTTGCATTCCAGACCCCATTGAGGCCAGCAACCCAAGCCTCACTCGTAGCTCCAGGGAACTTCCATCTGCAAACCTCACAATAGTGGCACGGCTCTCAGCCAAGCCAGTCCTTTATGTTGGGCCATCAACGTCCCGGCCACGCTATTGTCACCAAGAGCAAATCCAATCATGTTAAATCTGACCTTTCCAAGTCCTTTGTCCAGCGCCAAAACTCCTTTTGTTCTCACCTGGTTTGCCATAGCTGGTAGGCACAAACTCCCCTATAAAACCCCCGCATTTCCGAACGGTCTTCGGACTACTTTGGACTGCCATCCCGCCTTGCTACTGGTGTGTCTAAGGAACTCCCCTCAGCTCCCCACGCTGAGTTTTCTTCTTCAGAACCCCATCTCTCTTTCTCCAGGACAACGAGACCAGGTGTCGTATTACCCACCCCTACGCTCTCCAATTCTGTTTTCCACTTAATGTGCGTGTTGTTTTATTCTCTGTTTATTTTCCAATAAAACTGTTATGTTTAGTTACTTTAAACTTGTGTGCCTGTTCCCTGACCTGAAGCCGTAGACATTGGGTTTAAAGATCCTTGCAAAGTTACCCTGCCTCTCGTTTAGCCAAGAGAGTGCTCCAGCTAAATTCCCCCAACTTGTATTTTATTTGGCAAATCTGGGCGCCCCTCCAGTGACCCCTTCCCCCAACATACAGGGTAACAGCAGGACCCACTGATTTTGGTTTCTTGACATGCAAAATACATAGAAGGAAGAGAAGGAGAGAAAGAAAGAGAAAAAGAAGAGGAAGGAGGAGAAAGGATGTCATTCCTTGCCAATTTTCTTCTGAAAGGAAGCAATCAGGAATTTCAGCAATTTTATTCCAGCTGCAAGAAGGTCTTTGAAAACTGTGCAGTGTGAAAACTTCCCCAAATTTGACAGTTCAAGACTTAGGGCATTGCCGCACTACACAACTATTGCACTATGATTCTACTTTAACTACCATGGCTGTCTCCTATGGTATCCTGAGGTTTGTAGTCTTGACCAGAGCTCTCTGGCTAGGGCCCTTTTCGCATTAAGTCTTCTCGCGCGAGCGGGGGAGGGCGGCTCGCGCAAGAAGCCTTCTCCGGGAGGCTGCCGCTTCCCCCTCCTTCCTTCCGCAGGCGAAGGAACGAGCGGGGAAGCGGCAGCCTCCCGGAGGCGGTGGCGGCTCGTGCATCTGTCCATTCCCCCCCCGCGCGCGAGAGAGAGAAAGGCGCTCGTCCTGTCCACCCCCCTGCGCGCGTGCGCGCGAAGCAAGACGTGTTGCGTCCGTCGCGCGAGCGCCCCGCCCCGTCCCTTCCTTCCGCAGGGGCGGAGGGAAGGAAGCGCGACCCGGCCGGCTCCCGGATGCTCCGCACGAGAGGTAAGTGCGCGCGGGCGCCGGGAGCGTTGCGCGAGCGCTGGTGATTTTCGCTTGGAAGCGAAAATCAAAAAACCCGCACTCGCGCCGCTTCAGCCCCGTGAGCCCGGCGGAAGTGGGAGTGCGTCGTGCGGAGCGACGCTCCCACTCCCGCGAGGCTCACGGGGCTGTCGCGCGAGAAAAGGCCCGTGCGAAAAGGGCCTAAGACTTGTAAACATGGGATTTGCAGTTTAGGGAAGGATATTTAAAAGTCTCAGCCAGAGAGCTCCAGTACCTTGCAAGACTACAAACCCCACAGAAAAGAACAATGGCGGTTAAAGTGGAATCATAGTTCAATAGTTATGTAGTGTGGAAAGGCCCTTATTCTGTGCAAAAATTCACACACTGTTTTGTGCAGGAGGCAGCATATTCTGTACTGGAAGCTGTATTTTCTGTGCAGAAAACAACACACCATTTGATATAAATTACAAAATGTCATTTTCTGCCCAAAAGCAACCAGGGCCATTCCCTCTGTGACCCTATATGTTGGGGGGTCCCGGGAGGGGCGCCCAGATTGCCACATAAAATACCAATTGGGGTAAATTTAGCTGGAGCACTCTCTTGGCTAACGAGAGGCAGGGTAACTTTAGCAAGATCTTTAACCCAATGTCTACGGCTTCAGGTCAGGGAACAGGCACGCAAGCTTAAAGTAACCAAAAATAACAGTTTTATTGAAAAATACACAAAGAATGAAAAACCACACACACTAACTAACTGGAAAGCAGAATGGGAGAGCGTGGAGATGGGTAATACGACACCTGGTCTCGTTGTCCTGGAGGGAAAGATGGGGTTCCAAAGAGGAAAGCTCAGCGTGGGGAGCTGAGGGAAGTTTCCTTAGATGACCAGCAGCAAGGCGGGATGGCAGTCCAAAGTAGTCCAAAGACCGTTTGGAAATGCTGGGTTTTTATAGGGGAGTTTGTGCCTACCGGCTATGGCAAGCCAGGTGAGAATCATAGAATCATAGAATCATAGAAATGTAGAGTTGGAAGAGACCCCAGGGACTATCCAGTCCAACCCCCTGCCATGCAGGAACACCCTCAAAGCACTCCCTTGGACAGATGGCCATCCAGCCTCTGCTTAAAAACCTCCAAGGAAGGAGACTCCACTACACTCCAAGGCAGCAGATTCCACTGCCGGACAGCCCTGACCATCAGGAAGTTCTTCCTGAGGTTCAGGTGGAATCTCCTTTCCTGAAGCTTGAATCCATTGCTCCTTGTCCTGGTCTCTGGAGCAGCAGAAAACAAGCCCTCTCCTTCCTCTACATGGCATTCCTTCAAATATTTAAACATGGCTCTCCTGTCCCCTCTTAACCTTCTCTTCTGCAGACTAAACCTCCCCAGAACAAAAGGAGTTTTAGCGCTGGACAAAGGATCTGGCAAAGGTCAAGTTTACATGATCGGATTTGTTCTTGATGACAATAGCGTGGCCGGTACGTTGATGGCCCAACATAAAAGAATGGCTTGGCTGAGAGCCGTGCCGCTATTGTGAGGTTTGCAGATGGAAGTTCCCTGAAGCTACGAGCGAGGCTGGGGTTGCTGGCCTCAATGGGGTCTGGAATGTAAAACCATTAGCGGCCGCGCTCTGTCTGTGCTTGTTCGGAGAACCTCGCAAACACGTGGAGTGGGGTGGCTGGAAAAAGGCCAAGCTAAGGCCGAATGGTTGATATCAAACTGATATCTGGGGTCCTCACCCAGAGTGCCATAGCGGAAGTAACACCACACTAGACTGTTATAGCGCTATTATTCCACTTGCAAGGTCCTATGGAATCCTGGGGTTTGCAGTTTTGGCCGGCCCCTCCCGAAACTGCAAACCCCAGGATTCCATTGGAGGTTGCAAGTGGAATAATAGCGCTATAACAGTCTAGTGCAGAAATGGCCCAGATGCAAGGATTCCACTTGTCAAGGTTTCTTGACACTCCAGTGACACAATTTTCCACGTTTTTTTAAAAATATTTTTGAATATTCTTCTGATCCTTACTTCCTTCTGAGCCCTAGCTTATTACTGGTCTGATAAAAGCTGGTGCAGGGAAAGATGGCTGCATGTTTTCCCAGATGTCCTTCTCAGAAAAAGAAAGCTAAAGAGAAAGACACCTAATATTTAAAAGCTTGCAGGGTGAGGATAAAAAAAGAGGGGGGCAACTGGTTGGACAGGGCAGCTAGTGGAAGAGACAGAAAGAATGAAAGATAGGAAGGAAGGAAAAATAGAAGAAGAAAAGGCTGCTTAAGAAATCTTATCTTGCTGGGTCACAGAAGGTATCCGTCGGCGTGCCATCAAATATTTATTGACAGCAAAAACGCTCCACTGCTTTCTTCCATGTCAGCTGCCCCTGCCCCGTGTCCAGCAAAATGGCCCGGGATTCAGGACAGTAAAGTGAGACTTCTATGGGTTCTTTTCCTGGGAAAAGTAGAATAAGATGCCATGCATTGATGCAAGAGCTTCAGAATTGCCAGACGAAAGGTGGCACCCAGCAGCATGAAAAGAAACAATACCCAAGGGTCTTTTCGCACCACACGGTTATAATGCTATGATTCCACTTTAACCACCATGGCTGCATGAAGTTTAGGGAGGGGCATTTGGAATTTTCAGCCAGAGAGCTCTTGGGCCCCCTAAACTACAAGCCCCAGAATTCCATAGCAGGTTGCCAGAGCACTTAAAGGGGAATATAGTGCTGTAACAGCATACTGTGACAATGACTTTTGTCTCCAGATATCTTAGGACTTTATCACAGGAGGCAAGTACATTGCAATTACATCTTTGGCTGGGGCCATTTCCACACTAGCCTGTTATAGCGCTATGATTCCACTTTCAACATCCTCTGGAATCCTGGGGTTTGCAATTTCGGGAGGGGCTGGCTGCAAATCCCACAATTCCATAGGATGTTGAAAGTGGAATCATTGCGCCATAACAATCTAGTGCGTAAATGGCCTGGGACTTACCCTTGACTTCAATCCTTCTCTGTCATTCTCACAGTGGGAGGCTGTTTGGAAAGCGGTTATTTTACAAAGGAGGTTATTAATGTTTTTTTGTTTTTTTGTTAACGCAGGAAATAATAAAACACTTTTTAGACGTGGAGAACAATGGAAGAGAAAGGACAACATGTGGTTAAGTCTCAGTGAAATATGTAAAATATTACCTGCTGCCGTTGCAATTTACCTGCCTTGTGTGATCAAACCATTCAGACCACTGCCCTACGCTGGCTATTAAGAGTTCCTCTAAGGCTGAGAGAGTGTGATTTAACCAAAGTTGCCCAGTTGTTCAAGGATTCAAGCCTTGATTTCTCAGAGACCCTGGTCCAAAATTCAAACTACTTCATCACACTCCAGAGGCCAGGACAAGGAGCAATGGATTCAAGCTGCAGGAAAGGAGATTCCACTTGAACCTCAGGAAGAACTTCCTGACGGTCAGGGCTGTCCGGCAGTGGAATCTGTTACCTCCATGGAGTGTGGTGGAGTCTCCTTCTTTGGAGGTTTTTAAGCAGAGGCTGGATGGCCATCTGTTGGGAGTGCTTTGAGGGTGTTCCTGTGTTACTCCAGTTATGTTATGTCTGGTGAGAGCACAAGATATCCTTTTGATATCAAATAATTCGGCCTTTACTTGACCTTTCTCTGCCACCCTGCTCCACGTGTTTGCAGAGGTCCTCCGGACAAGCACGTATTTGGCGCGGCCGTTAATGGTTTTACATTCCAGACTCCACTGAGGCAGGCAACCCAAGCCTCTTCGTTGCTACAGGGAACACCTCATTGCAAACAGGCATTGCTCAGTGCGACCCTTGTACAATAGACGCACGGCTCTCAGCCGAGCAACTCCTTTCAGCCAAGCCATTTACGTACTGGCCATACCATTGTCATCCAGCGTTAAGCTCATCATGCAAACTTGACCTTTTCCAACTCCTTTGTCCCGCTCCAAAATCCCTTTGTTCTCACCAAGCATGGCATAGCCTGTAGGCACGATCCACCCTATAAAAAGTCCCCACTTTTGGGACTACCTCGGACTACTTTGAACTTCCATCCCGCCTTGCTGCCGGTTGTCTAAGGAAACTCCCCTCAGCGAACCCCGCTGAGCTTTCTCTCCCGGAACCCTGTCTTTCTCTCCAGGACTACGAGACCAGGTGGCGTATTACCCACTCCGTTGAAACTCTCCATTTCTATTTCTAAGTTGGCTAGTATTTGTCGTGTCTTTCGTGTTGCTTGTTCTTAATAAAAATCACTATTTGTTACTTTAAAGCTTGTCTAACTGCTCTCTGACCCGACGCTGTATACGTTGGGTAAAAGATCCCAGCTGAAGTTACCCTGCCTCTCGTTTAGCTGAGAGAGTGCTCGAGCTTAATTTTCCCCAGTTTGTGTTTTATTTGGTAATTTGGGTGCCCCTCCCGGGACCCCCAACGTACAGGGTAACACCTGCATGGCAGGGGGCTGGACTGGATGGCCTCTGGAGTCTCTTCCAACTCTACATTTCTATCATTCTATGATTCCAGTGCAGAAATGGCCTATTGTGTTGTCTGACAAATCTAAGGAGAACAGGAAGATTGTGCAGCAAAAGAACAAAACTGATCTGTTTACAAGGACTTGGAAATTTAAGGCTATCTAGGTCACAGCAGGGCATCAAGTGCTTTTCCATGGCCCTTTTAGACAACCAGCCCTTCCTCTCCAGGGTTTTTATTACATGCTGATGAACCAGATGATGGCAGAGAAGAAGATGCTAAAAGTTAACCCTTTTGCAAAATGAATGCTCACACTGTGCCAGCCAAGGCTCACACCTTACAAAAGGGATACTGAAAGGGGGCATATCATACCAGTGGTGGAGAAAATGTGGCCCACAGACCATGTGCTGCCTCTGAACCCCACCACGCCCCCCCGGCAGTCTACCAAAGGCACCTGAGCACCCCTCAAAGTATGGGGGGGAGAATGACAATGGGGAGTGATGTGATATTTCGTCCTGTACCAAAGGGTGCTCCTCACCAATGGCTGCTTTTCATCCTGGAGAGAAGTGACTAGCGGGGTGCCACAGGATTCTGTCCTGGGCCCAGGGCTGTTCAACATCTTCATCAATGACTTGGATGATGGAATAGAGGGCACACTGATCAAATTTGCAGAAGATATCAAATTGGGAGTGGTTGCTAATGCACCAGAGGACAGGATCAACATTCAGAACAACCTTGACAGATTGGAGAGCTGGGCCAAGGCTAACAAAATGAATTTCAACAGAGAGAAATGTAGTCCTACACTTGGGCAGAAAAAATGGAATGCACAAATATAGGATGGAGGACACATAGCTGGATAGCAGTACGTGCGAAAGGGATCTAGAAGTCTTTGGGGGTCTCCTCCAACTCTAGGATTCCATGAATGAAGTGGGATCTGCATTCCTGCCAGCTGTCCCAATGTGGCAGGGACAGTTCCAATTAATCCTTCATCATCCCACTTATTCAGCTGCTTAAAAATGTCCCAGTTTCTCTGTCCTTCTCCCACCCTCCCCCTCTGTTCTCAGCTTACTCTGGTTGCAGCAAAGTGAATCCAAACTGCAGAAGTAGTTTGCACTCAGTTAACTCAGCTGGGGGAGAGGAGAAGAGCAGGTGGAATCTTGTGCTTCCCTGGAGACTCAAGCAAAACCATAGAACCATAGAATTATAAGGGGTCTCATAGGCTATGGAGTCTGACCCCCTGCTCAGTGATGACTCTCCAGTCAGAGCATCCCCAGCAGGGAGCCGTCTAACCTCCTTTTGAAAGACGTCCAGAGAAAGAGACCCCCCACCCTCTAGGCAAGTGATCCCACTGCAGAACCACTCTTACTGTCAAGAAATTCCTTCTAATTTCCATCGAAATCTACCATCCTATAACATAAAGCCATTAGACCGAGGTCTACCTTCTGGGGCAACAGAAAACCGGCCTGCCCCTCCATTCTGTGACAGGAGAATTTAAAGAATGCAATCATGTGACCCCTCAGTCTTCTCTTTACCAAGCTGAAAATGCACAGCTCCACTGACCTCTCCTCAACTGTTTTGTTCTCCATATCCCTTATTATCATTGCTGCCCTTTTCTGAATGCATTCAAGCTTGTCTATATCCTTCTTAAAACAATGTGCCCAGAACTGAACACAATACTCCAGATGAGGCCTGGCCAGCACAGATTATAGGGGGACTATTACTTCTCTCAGCTTGGAAGCTATGCCTCTATTAATGCACATTGAGATGGCATTTGCCTTTTTTGATGCTGCCTCACACCATTGGCTCCTGTTCAGTTTATGATCAAGAATAATCCCAGATAATCCCATTAATATATCAAAATTCATAGCACTGTATTCCAGGATGTGGGGATGCAGCAGCCAGAACATGGTTCCTGGTTATGAAATCCCAAAGTGTTCAGCAGCAGCATAAACTAAGAGAAATGAAAGGAACAGCTATGGTAAGGGTTGGCAAATACATAAAGCTGGGCCTGTCAGTGCCATTATAGAGGGAAATGTAACTGCAGGCTATGCCATACTTGGGGAAAACAATGCATTTCAGGCACGGGACAAAGCTTTGGAAAGGTCAGAATTTAGCATGATTGAGTTAAGTCCGAATTGACAAAGAGGTAGCCGGCATGTAAATGCTCAGTGCTTGGCGGTTGAGTATTCAGCTGGCCAAGTTGCCTGCTCGGGGCAGGGAGTCCTTTGTAAACAGCGTGCGTAGATAATGAGGGTGTTTGCAGAGAGGTCTCCTAAAGCGGTGAGCTGGCTATTCCTGGCCTGTGTGGGTGGAGAACGGAATGTCCAGCAATTAGTGGCCGAGCCTAGTTCTGTGCTTGTCCGGGGGCCTCACAAACACGTGGAGAGGGGTGGTGGAAGAGAGCCAAATTATGATATCAAAATGATATCTGGGGGTATCTCCAAGGAGGTCTAAACTGCAGTAACAGCTGCCATTTTGAGAAGGATAACAGAAGAAAATGGAGGGATTTGGCAGTGATTGGGTTTGCAAGGTGGTTCTGCGGGTAGAAGAATTTTTATGTACTTTTAGCATTTGGGGAGCCTTCCTGCATGGTTTGGAGGTCAGCCTAAAGACCACATCTGCTCCACAGGCTGCAATTTGCCTACCTGGGAGGTCCGGGCAATCACCCCCTCACCATTTAATTCTCCTTCACGGAGTGGTCTCCCAAAGGACCCCCCAAAATACCCATTACAACGCACGGTGCAGAGATGAAAAGAACAGACTGGGTGGACTTTCTCTTCTCTTCCACACGACTGAGCAATTTTAACGAACAGTGGAAAAGAACCCCCAGCGAAAAGGAGAGCAAACCCACCGCTGGATGGAAACGAAATGTAACACTGCCAGCATGATGAGGGAAGGGTGTTTTGCGGGGGCCCCATATGCAAAAATCCATTGTGTGTGTGAGAGAGAGGCAGGAAGGGAACTGTCATTATTTTCACCCCCTCGCAAACACAGTCACAAAGGAGTCCCTCCTCGCCATCCTAACAACCAGGCAGTTTTTTCATCAGCCAGTTTTGCTCCCGGAATAAGAAAAATAACATAAAATCCCAGAGATATTCACAACACCCACCAGCACCCATTAGAGCTGTCGCTTCGGGGAGAAGGAGTGAGGAGCTGGGTAGTTTAAACTGGTTTTTGGGGTTAAAGAATTGTTAAACTCAGTTATATATATATATATATATATATATATATATTGTGTGTGTGTGTGTGTGTGTATAAATATGTGTGTGTGTGTGTGTGTGTGTGTGTGTGTGGTGCCTCTTAAGTATTCATTAGGCAATGAACAATTTGGAGATGGCAAAGCGGAGCACAGAGTGGGTTGGCTCTTAATGTCCCAGGGGAGAGCTTGGAAAAGTTACTGTTATGCATTGCAACTCCCTACCCCAGTCAGCCAGTATGGCCTTAAAGAAACTTTTCTAAGGCCATTTCCGCACAAGACTGTTATAGCACTTTGATTTCACTTTCAACATCCTATGGAATCCTGGGGTTTGCAGTTTCCAGCACCTCCCGAAACTGCAAACCCCAGGATTCCATAGGATGTTGCAAGTGGAATAATAGTGCTATAACAGTCTCGTGCGGAAATGGCCTAAAGTTTCTTTTCCCTCCCTGGGGATTCTGGCAGATTACAGGGCTGTTAATCTTCCCGATCCCCTTCTTGGTGCCCAGAACTGGACACAGGATTTCTCCAGGTGGGTTCTTTAGAGAGGCTCTTGCAGCTCCATCACCCCCTTGTCCCTGGGGTCCATTTTTCAGTTTCTTTAATTTGGGCACAGAAAGTGCCCCGTAGAAGTGAGAGATACTTTGCAGTTAATTACTTCCTCCCTACTTTTGCTTTTTAAAAAGCGGTTTCCCCTTCTGCCTTCCATGCATCTCCCTGCTTGCTCTTTGAGGATGCTTTTGCCATTTCTTATTCAAATGTAGCGTTTCTTGGACGGCAAAGGAAGCTGTCCCAAGACGGAGTCCCCTTGGCAACCTGCGCAAAGCATGGTGTTTCCAGGTGTTGAGCAAAGCAGGTATCCGATACCTACTCTTCAGGTGAAAGGGAGAGCATCTGTCATTTGCTGTTGCCTTATTGCTAAATGGGTCAAGGCGAGGATCCCCAAAATTCTTTTTCAAAAGAAAAAAGGCAAAAGGTTAAACTCTTTGCGATACTTCTTGTAAATAGAGAGTTCCTGCTCTTTGCTGGCTTATTATTAATATGCTCTTAAGGCAGCTGAGTTCTGAGTTTTACCCTCTGTCAACAGTTTGTGGCATTCAGATTTTAAAGACAAACTGAATAATAACTATTTTAATTACTTTTTAAATTATTTTTATTAAAATCAATCCATATTTACAAATACACAATCTTAGTAGCAATATTTGATTTATAATGTCCTAAAATACAGTTCTTCTAACATCTTTAGTTTACATTTTTTAATACACTTTCGACAAGGCTCTTCTATTTATCTTTACAAAGATTCTCCTATTATCTTTAATTGGTCTTTTGTTACCCTGTTTGCTTAGGCTCCTTTAAGAGGATTCCCAAAAGCTATCAAAATCATCTCTTGTGGAGGAAAATTAGCTCTGCACTGCTTTAGCTATGCAAAGAGGGCAGGGTATTTAGGATCTTTTTAACCCAATGTTTACGGGGTCAGGCCCAGTAAAAATCACACAAATTGTTCAAATTTAAGTATTTTATTGACATAGATGTAAAGTCCCTACAATCACTCAGCTGCACTCATTCCAACAAGCATGCAAGACTATAGAAAGTTAAAGTTCACACAATCACTCAGCTGCACTCACTCCAACAAGCATACAAGACTATAGAAAGTTAAAGTTCATACAATCACTCAGCTGCACTCACTCCAACAAGCATGCAAGACTATAGAAAGTTAAAGTTCATACAATCACTCAGCTGCACTCACTCCAACAAGCATATAAGACTATAGAAAGTTAAAGTTCACACAATCACTCAGCTTCACTCACTCCAACAAGCATACAAGACTATAGAAAGTTAAAGTTCATACAATCACTCAGCTTCACTCACTCCAACAAGCATACAAGACTATAGAAAGTTAAAGTTCATACAATCACTCAGCTGCACTCACTCCAACAAGCATACAAGACGATAGAAAGTTAAAGTTCATACAATCACTCAGCTTCACTCACTCCAACAAGCATACAAGACTATAGAAAGTTAAAGTTCATACAATCACTCAGCTGCACTCACTCCAACAAGCATACAAGACTATAGAAAGTTAAAGTCCATACAATCACTCAGCTGCACTCACTCCAACAAGCATACAAGACTATAGAAAGTTAAAGTTCACACAATCACTCAGCTTCACTCACTCCAACAAGCATACAAGACTATAGAAAGTTAAAGTTCATACAATCACTCAGCTGCACTCACTCCAACAAGCATACAAGACTATAGAAAGTTAAAGTCCATACAATCACTCAGCTGCACTCACTCCAACAAGCATACAAGACTATAGAAAGTTAAAGTTCATACAATCACTCAGCTGCACTCACTCCAACAAGCATACAAGACTATAGAAAGTTAAAGTTCATACAATCACTCAGCTGCACTCACTCCAACAAGCATACAAGACTATAGAAAGTTAGAAAGAGATGAAAAGTAAGAGAGAGAGAGAGACATAAAGGGTTTGATTTAATACTATTCCAATCCAGAAGTCTTCAGCTGGGAGTAAATGATCTCAGCCACGCCTTTAGAGGCTGCAGGGAGCTTACCAGCTTCATGGTTGTGCAGATCTGAGAGAACTCCAAAACTCCCAAGACCACAAAACCAAACTCCCAAACTCTCCAAAAAGAATGAGAGAATGCGCCTAGTTATATTGTTGACCAATGTCCTGTGAAACCAGATGGTTGTAGTTTTTATTAAGATGGATTATTTTCTTTTGTAGTTCAAAGAAAATACACCCAAACATCCTTGTAGTTTCCTGCAAGATCAGTATCTCTCCGGAGATGCATGCCTCAAAGTGTCAAATTCCAGGCTGTTTTGCATTGTTTATTTATTCTCAGAGAGTAATTGTAAAATCCATTCAAGTGGCCTGTGAGCCATTAACAAGATTACCCAGGATGTATGTCAGAAAACAGAGCTCTCCTGCTTACGTGTCCTTCCAGTATATTTCTATGGCTCACTATATTTGATATAAAATAATTAGGTTCCTTAGAGCATGGCTTTTAGGTGTGTTGGGGGCTTACACTTTACCTGCATTCTACGTACCTAATATCCACTTCCCACACTCTTTTGTTTGGTTGGCAATTGTATGCCTATAAGTTTTCTCTATATCTGTACATCACCCTGATGGCTTGCCAGCAACTCAAGAAAGATTACAACATCGTCCATTTGGAAGGCCTCTTGCTTAATTACCATCCCCATTCTCATTCCATGATAATGTTATTTTAATTACTTTTGAAGACAAGGCCAGTGGAACATCACTTTTGAAAAGTGGAAATTAATGGTAATAAACTGTGGGGTATATAAAAATATTAAAAGCAGCACAAGCTGTGTTAGCATTAGGACGGAAAGATAAAACAATTTGGAATATAAACAAAGGCGATAAATACCTGGCTGAAAATTTATTGTTCGATATTTTAAGAGAAAGAAGATTGAAGTTTATGGGAATCCTGAAGCAAGGGGGGTGGAAAGCAGGGTGGGAACTATTGCTTATAAAACTTAAAGAGGATATCGAGTACTGTGAAATCAATAATGTAATCAAATCCATATCCCACATTCTGAATGAAGATTTTTCTATATGAGAAGAATTAATTAAACCTCTGTGAAGCTATTGGGAGGGGGATGTGGGAAAAAAAATATAGACTAGGCTGTGATATAGGCAATAGGGCAGACATTAATGAAAATAGACGGTTAATAAGATCAGAGAAGGAAGCAGAAGGGTGTGAATAAAAGACGAAAGTATGTGAAAGTGGATGATAGGAGTGTGATGGGTGGTAACCGGATGGAAGAATGAAGCAACGACGGAAGAGTTTAGACGGGGATTGGAAGGAGTATGAAAAGATGGTTTTGGAAAATAATGCCTGCGATTTGAATGTTAATCTGTTTTTGTAAAATAAGGTGTAATAATAAAATAAAAACTGTGGAGTATGACAGTATGATGATCACTAATGTTTAAAAGTAACTCCCTTTCATTAGAAGTTTTTAAACAAAAGTTGAATAGGCATCTTTCAGGAGGAGAACTGGCCCTCCTTATTTCATAGAATCATAGAATCCTCGAGTTGGAAGAGACCCCAGGGGCCATCTAGACCAACCCCCTGCCATGCAGGAACACCCATCAAAGCATTCCCAACAGATGGCCATCCAGCCTCTGCTTAAACACCTCCGAAGAAGGAAGAGATTCCACTACACTCCAAGGCAGCATATTCCACTGCCGGACAGCCCTGACCATCAAGAAGTTCTTCCTGAGGTTCAGGTGGAATCTCCTTTCCTGCAGCTTGAAGCCATTGCTCCTTGTCCTGGTCTCTGCAGCCAGCATCTACAGGACTTAATCCACCGCCTGCCTACTTTTGCTTGTGTGTCTTGTCGTAGAATCGTAGAGTTGGAAGAGACCCCTGGGGCCATCGGGTCCAACCCCCCTGCTATGCAGGAACACCCATCAAAGCATTCCCAACGGATGGCCATCCAGCCTCTGCTTACATCTCCAGGGTCCATTAGGTCTCAGGTTTTGTCCCAGGAACCTCAGATCTTGAGATCATCCTGAACTGGCAACCTTAAAGCTCTTGAGGGCTTCAATATTTGCATATCTCATAGAATCATAGAGTTGGAAGAGACCCCCAAGGGCCATCCAGTCCAACCACGTGCCATGCAGGAACCCACATCAAAGCCCTCCCTTGGACAGTTGGCCATCCAGCCTCCAAAGAAGGAGGAGACTCCACCACACTCCAAGGAGGCAGCAGCAGATTCCACTGCCGGACAGCCCTGACCGTCAGGAAGTTCTTCCTGAGGTTCAGGTGGAATCTCCTGTCCTGCAGCTTGAATCCATTGCTCCTTGTCCTGGTCTCTGGAGCAGCAGAAAACAAGCCCTCTCCCTCCTCTACATGCAATCCCTTCAGATATTTAAACATGGCTCTCATGTCCCCTCTTAACCTTCTCTTCTGCAGACTAAACATACCCAGTTCTCTAAGTCTATCCTCATAGGGCTTCAAGGCTTCCAGACCCTTCCCCATTTTGGTCACCCTCCTCTGGACACGTTCCAGCTTGTTGATATCCTTCTTGAAATGAGGTGCCCAGAACTGGACACAGGATTCCAAATGAGGCCTAACCAATGCAGAATAGAGTGGTACCATTACCTCCCTCGATCTAGACACCAGACTCCTATTGATGCAACCAAGAATGGTGTTGGCTTTCTTTGGCTGCTGCATCACACTGCTGACTCATGTTCAGCTTGTAATCTACCAAGACTCCTAGATCCCTTTCACACGTACTGCTATGCAACCACATGTCCCCCATCCTGTAGTGGGGGGGGACAGGCACCCAGGGTCCAAACCAGGTCAGGGAAAGGGGTCAATAGCCAGGGTGGCCCTATATTTCCTCTCTCTCATCCATCTCCTTCCTTGGGTGTGGGGGGGGGGGGGCAGCAGCAGAGGTTTTGTGCTGCTGAGAAATTCGGCTGCAATCTATCCTTCGCTGCCCTGACAGTGGCTGAAGGGGAGGAAGAAGACCAAAGGTGAGCTTTTGACAGCTTGTGTGGCCTGATCAGACCAGCCGAGAAGGAGCGTTCCCCCAGAATAGAAGGCCCTGACATAGGGCAGGGCAGGGGTTGGAGAAACTCACAAATAATCATACCTGTAAAAGTCAAACCCACAAATGTGGAGGTCCAATTATAATTACTACAATTGGAGCATGCTACATCTTCCAAAGAGACTTAGATGCTTGTATAAAATCTGAATGGCTGATGGTATAAAATTGCAGACAGTAATACCAGGGAGACTGTGGCCATTTCTGCACTAGACTGTTATAGCGCTATGATTCCACTTGCAACATCCTATGGAATCCTGGGGTTTGCAGTTCTGGGAGGGGCCAGCTGGCCCCTCCCGGAACTGCAAACCCCAGGATTCCATAGGAGGTTGCAAGTGGAATCATGGCACTATAACAGTCTTGTGCAGAAATGGCCTATTTCTCTTTCCCTATTTTGTCTTCTGAATTTCCTTTTTTTTACAACAGCTCTCTAAGCTCTGAATCCTTCTGTTTGATCGTCGTGCACTGAGTTCTTCTGGAAACCGCATCTCTCTTTATGTTCAGGAACAGTCAACGCCTCCCCTGGCTTGTTTATTTTGGCTGTGAAAAAAACCGCTGCTCAACATCGTCTCTGTCCAAAGCCCAGTTGGCTCTCCAAGGCGTGCAGACCGACAATAGAAACCTAATTGAAACAGAACGAGGTTTGCTCTTATCGCAGCAGGTTTTAATTTCCAGGCAGGAATGAGTTTAGAAACCAGACCAGCAGAGGAGAGGAGGGCAGCAACGCATAGCCGTCTCCATGCAAGCAGCTACAGAAAAATACCTGGAGGAGACTTCATGAGCATGACTAGCGTTCAGGAATTCAGTATGAGGAGTGTGTGGTTGGAATAAACAGCTATGCAAAACACTGCTCAGACTTTTCCCCCTCCCTTTCTGAATGATTTCTTGCAGATTGCTGAAAATTACATGCCTTTACCAGTGTGCCTAAGCAGATGTGGGAGGTATGGTTGGGTACTGAATATGAATGCAACACCTTTCCCACACTCACCCACCCAAAGCTGCTAATTTTTGTAGAGGCAGGGAGATAATTAAGTGTGGGGCTGAATTCCCCCAAGGCCAAGG